>JAJIBD010005572.1:0-42200 GCA_021461705.1 Cryptotis parvus | reverse complement strand
CCCCGGGCGCTGTTAGATTTTTAAATGGATGCTTGTCTGCAGATATGATCAGCAGAGCCTGAAGAGTCTTTATATTCCTACAAGATTCCACAGAAGTACATTGCAAGCAGAAAGAATGTCAAGGAGAGAGAGAGAGAGAGAGAGAGAGAGAGAGAGAGAGACATAAAGAACCTGCCATAGAGGCAGGCTCGGGATGGAGGGGAGGGAATTTGGGTCATGGTAGTGGGAAATGGCACTGGTGGAGGGATGGGTGCTGGAACACTGTATGACCGAAATCCAGACATGAACATCTTTGTAATTCTATATCTTATGGTGGTACAATAAAATATTTTTTAAAAAATTAAAAAAAGAATAGTTGGGCTCAGAGTGATCTTACAGCAAGTAAGTAACTTGCCTTCAATGTAACCAATCCAGCTTTGATCCCGGCATTCTATATGGTCCCCAAGCACTGCCAGAAGTGATCCTGAATACAAATCCAGGAAGAATTCCTGAGCACACATACACAGAGAATTTAAAGAGTAGTGTCTAATGGGCATGTTTGAGATAACAAGATCTGTGATAAGATGGAATGAGATGATCAGGAAGATGAGACAAGAATATGGAACCAATCATATAGCTCATCATTTCTCAATCAGGGACCACTTGGACCCAGGATATATTATACTTTGAGACCCCAGGATATTACAAGTGAACTTCTGATAAATGTCATGTAAATGGGAAACCACAGCACAAGACCAGAGGCCCAGCTGGTAGGACAGGGTTAGAGATGTAGGACAGGTCAGGGGCATAGGAAGGACACGAAGTCAGAAGGCAGCAACCGCTGGAAAAAGTTGGGACACAGCACAGTCTGTTAAATGTTTGATGGGGCTTTTTCTTTTCCTATTCAGGGAATGGGGAGTCATGGTAAAGGAACATGATCTGACCAAACAATGCAAACATCACTTGGACTACGTATTGGAAATAGAGTCCAGAGGACTAAGGATGGGAGCAGAGAGACCAGTTAAGGAATTTCCCATTAAACCGGGAGCAAATGAGAGTAGCTAAGACATGAGCATACTGATGAAAAGCTGAAAGCAATTGAATTCTGAAGATTGAGATAAGCTATGTGTTGATCGCTGTCTATAACATGTAGGAAACATACCTAGTTCTACACTTGCTATTTCCACCAACCATTTCACTCTTTCAGGGTATGGGTAGATACCTTCCTAACACACAGGACACTCTCAAGGAAGAGGCCAGACTTTCAATCAGCTTCTAGAATTTAGAGCCTGACTATCCTCAATCTAGTCCTCATTAAAACAGTCAGAGACAGGCTGGGACAAAAACACCATGAAGAGGTACAGATTTTTGAGTTGAATAACATTATCTGCTGAATTTAGAGATAAGCAGTAAAAACCTCCCTATCACCTCAACTGTTTTTCTTTAAACCCACAGAGTCTGAAGGGCTACTGCTGCATAAGCACCCTCCTCTTCCCCATCTGCTCCATAATATTCAAATATTTTCCAAGAGGAAGTAAAGTATTGTGCAACAATACACTCTTGGAAAATTTATGAAGAAAGAGTAGAGGAATAACAAGTGGCAAACGTAACTGAGCCTGAGAACTGGTCTATAGTCATGAAACCTATCATTAACTGTGTTGTAAGTCACAGCACTTAAAACGAAGTTTAAGAAAGAAAAGTAAAGAAAATATCCCTCCCAACAATCCACAAAAGGATGCCATTGCACACTCTGCCTCACTGAGTCTATTCATGGAAGGACTTCCTCTAACACTAGGGAAAAAACTATTTTAAATAGTAGCAATTTTTTTTTAAAACCAGAGCTGGTTCCATTCCCATCTGATGTTCTCCTCATCATTTCTTTAACAAACAACCTGGTAAAGTGAGGAAGGGAATCTTTATTCCAAATCCTGATTAGATCCCAAATAGCAAGCACCTATTGGGATACACATGATAACCTTTAAGTGTATGTATTACAATCCATAATATGTAAGAGAAAGAAGAGAGAGAGAGAGAGGGAGGGAGGGAGGGAGGGAGGGATACAGAGAGAAAAGAGATAAAGAACCTGCCATAGAGGCAGGCTAGGGAAGCGGGAGGGATCAGGGACATTGGTGGTGGGAAATGGGCACTGGTGGAGGGATGGGTGCTGGAACACTGTCTGATGAAACCCCCAAACAGGAACAACTTTGTAAGTGTATAGCTCACAGTGGTATAATAAAATATTAATTAAATAAATGTTGTGTCTTCCATATTTGAAAGCATAGTCTAAGATGGATCAACTGGCCAAGCAGTTGGTCAGTCGGAAAATATTGAAAAATGTTTCAGTAGAAAAAAAATACAAAGAATCATTTTAGATAAGGGAGGATAGAGTAATTACTATGGGGGTGGCAGTCAGCCATTGTGCGAACATTTTTACATTTTCAAACAGTATTTACCCAATGTTTTCCTTAATCCCATTAAATGAAATCTTTCTCTAATTTTAAAAATTAAATTTCCTGTATTTCCTGATAGGCTTCCAAGTTCTTCTCTTTCCCTCCTCCTCTTGAGGTCGCATGATGTTTCTACAAGAGAAGGGGCACTAGCCGTCTGGAAAGATTCCAGTTGGCATAATTGCCCTCAGCCTCACTTTATCCCTAAGGGATATTCCACTATGCCCAGTGGAAGTCTTCCTGGAGCCCCACAGTGGCTCATAGCTGTGACCGTCAGTCCCCAACCCCACCACAGGGGGGCATGCTTCAGTCATTTACTCCTCCATAATCTGAGTTTTTGAACCCCAAACTACCCCCAAACAAGAGTAGATAGTAAGCGTACACCTTCAATATCCATATATTTATAGATTAAACTAAGCCTTTTTTTCAACTACAAAAAGCAGCTACATGAGTTTATGAACTATAACATACAAAAATAAATTTACAAAAATTACAATAGCACCAATATTGCTATTTTATTCTGGCTACACCATGTCCACCCACCAGAGTGCCATGATCCCAAGGTCCATGTCCACCATTTCCACCACCAGAATGCCACTATTCCAAAGTCCCCTCCCTCCCCTCGGTCACCTTGGCATCCTCAGATCACAATTCTCTTCATCATAACTTAGCGTTTCTTTCCATTGGGAATTGTCTAATCCCTTGACTGGTTTCTTGAGACTCTGAATGTGAGTGCAGTAATCTGGTCTTTGTCTTTTTCTTTCTAATCACTTAACATGACGTTCTCCAATTCTATCAAAGTTGCAGCAAACTGCAAGATTGCATATTTTCTCATGGTTGAGTGGTATTTCACTGTGTGTGTGTGTGTGCATCTATTGTTAGGCACTTGTGCTGTTTCCAGATCTTGGATATTGTAACTAATGCTGTGATGAACCTAGGTGTGCGTCTATCCATTCCACTTCATGTGTTTGTATTTTTAGATAGATGCCCAAAAGAAGATATGTGTGGTCATATGGAAGCTCTATTCTTTTTTCCTTAATTATAAAAACTTTTAAATTTTTTTAGTTTTCAGGCATGTATTGTTTCAACACCAATACCGCCCGCACTGCCACTACCCTGAACCAATGTCCCCAGGTTCCCCCCACCCCCAGTCCCCAGCCTGCCTCTGTGGCTGGCGCTTCCCCGCTCCCTAGCCCTAGTGTTCCCTTGCCTAAAGTCCAGTGTTCCCTTACACACCCTGCCCAAGTGGCAAGCAGCTTCCTCGGAAAACCAGTTTTGTTCTTCGTTTCTGTTGCCATTGGGCATTTGATAATCTGGTACAAGTTTTCTTTATATCCCACATCCGAGAAAGATCATTCTGAGTCTGGATGTCTCCCTTTGGCTTATTTTACTTTCTATGGTACTCTCAGATCCACTCAAGGAAGCTCTATCTTATTTTACTCTCTATGGTAGTCTCCAGATCCATCCACGAAAAGCTCTATCTTATTTTACTCTCTATAGTACTCTCCAGATCCATCCACAGATGCTCTATCTTATTTTACTCTCTGTGGTACTCTCCAGATCCTTCCATGGAAGCTCTATTTTTTTTTCTTTTGCTTTTTGGGTCACACCAGGCAATGCTCAGGGGTTTCTCCTGGCTCTGCACTCAGGAATTACTCCTGGCGGTGCTCGGGAGATCATATGGGATGCGGGAATCAAACCTGGGCGGCATAGGCGGGCTGCGTGTAAGGCAAAGGCCCTACCCGCTGGGCTATTGCTCCGGCCCCTGTTTTCTTAATTTTCAAAGAAGTTTATAAGCTATTTTTCACAAAGTCTGAACCAAGCAACAATTCCAACAGAACAGTAGCAAATGAAGGTTTCTTTTTTTGCCATTTCCCTTTCAGCACTTACTGTTTCTGGACTTTGTGATACAGACCATTTTCACTGGTGTGAGGTAAGAGCTCACTGTTTTTGATAAGCATTTCTTGAATAAGTGATAATGAACGTTTTCTTATATGCCCATTAGCCATCTCTATGTCATCTTTGAAAAAGTGTCTATCCATCTCCATTTTATTGTGCATGAATACCACATCTCATGTATTTATTCATTGGGCACTTGGATTGTTTCCTAGCCTTGGCTATTTTAAATAATGCTGCAATAACCATAGGTATAAACATATCTTTTAAAGTTATTTTGAGTATTCTGTGAAGATACCTAGGTGTAGATTGGTATCCCGCATGGTAATTCTGCTTTTAATAATTTAAGAAATTTCCATACTGTTTTCCACAGCTGTTAAACCAATTTACATTCCCACAAATTGAAGGGTTTTTTTTCCCACACTGCTCCCAGCAATTATTGTTTCTTGCCTTTCTGATGTAGACCATTCTCACAGGTTGTCTTTTTCTTTTTAGCTTGCATTTCCCTGATAATAAGTGATAACGAGCATATTTTCCAAAGATGATATACAGATGGTCAACAGGCACTTGGGAAAAGATTTATTATTTATTTTCAAACCATCACATTCATATGAAGGGATGAGCTAAATCTATTTGCCACATCATCTGTAGGTTGTATTCTAACAATTTTCTGTCAATTTGAAACACTAGTGATTTTTGTAGAACAATTAAAATCAAGATAGCAACTTATCTGTAAGTTTGATAACTCAGAACTTGATGAATCATTGTTGAAACTGTGCAGGACAAATATGGGCATGTACAATCTTGATACAGAATGTTAAATTCCTACTGTTGTATTAGTCAAGGCTTTCTCCAGTGAGACTGGACCCAATAAAATATATTTAGAGAGACAGAGGGGAGGGAGGGTTAGGGAGAAGGAGGTTTATTTTTAGGAATTGGCTCGTACAACTGTGCAGGCTGTCAAGTCCAGCAGCCTGAAGATACAGTGTAGGGCCAGTTGTTTGCTGTCTGGCTCTTGAATTCTATAGGCCATCATGCTGAAACTCATGGAAGCATCTGCTACAGTCTTAGGGATGAATTCCTTTCCTCTGGAGGGTCGAGTAACAGTGCAGCTGGGCGGGCACTTGCCTTGCACATGGCCAATCTGAGTTCAATTTCTAGTACTCCCTATGGTCCCCCAAGTCTTCCAGGAGTGATCATTAGAGTAACCCATGAGCAGTGTGGGTTGTGCCCCCCCAACAATACAAAACAAATTCCGTTCCTATGGAAAATCCATTCTTTATTTTTAATACCATCTATGAATTGGATAAAGACCACCAAGACTATGGAGAGGAATAATATGCTTTATTTTAGAGTATACTGATTTAAATATTCAGCAGACCTTTAAAATTTTCTTTCCCATCAATTCAATGGTGTTTGACCAAATTGGGCACCAGCATCTAAGCAGGTGCACACACAAAATTCATAACATGCAAAATAATGCTTTTTTTTTATATAAATATATATTTATGTGCATATAAAGGTATAAAAGCAAAGATATGAGGCAACCCTTAGCATCAAAATACATTTCTGGCACAATATTCTGGAAATAAATAAGGTCACTACTGTTGACTGCAGTGAAGGGTCTCATTGTCACTCAGGGCCCTATGGCTGCAGTGTCCAGCCTTGTACTAAATCCAAGTAATACTTTGTTTTGTAATTTTCAGACAGAAAAATACAAACAAAAATCAAGATATTTTTACCACATTTTCATCTGGAACCCATTAGTCTGATGCATTTAGAACCTGTGAGAAAGCAGTTTTCAGCCACATGAGTTCAAACTTCAGAACACGAAAAAGTCACCTAGAAATGTGTGAGCGATGCATATTTCTAGGTGAGAGCCACAAACAGCATCATACTCGGAAAAATGGGGGGACAACCAAAGAATCCATGCTTGCAATCAGGATCCCAGAAATTGTGAACTGTAAAAGTTCACTCCTAGCATCCCATCAGCCTGCATTGTCACAGACAGAACACTCAACAACAGCCCTGATTGAGTAGCCACTAAGCCTTGGGCACAGTGCCAGAGAATATGATGCATTTCTTCCCTTCCAAAGGCACTGATTAGAACTAGTCTCAAAGAATCACATTTTACAGAATTTTTTGTCTTTTCAAAGCTGCAAACCAGACTCTAGAAACTAGAAAATAATCTTTTGTAGGTGGCAACCCTTAAATAAATGACTTTGTTCCTCAGAACTTAGATGTTGTCAAAGGTCAGAGAAAGTGCATGACTGAGGACCGAAAGTCAGCTTCCAGTTGCATCTCTGCACAGACTAGCAATGTGACCTTAAGCAAGTTATTCAATCTTTTTTATATCTCAACTTCCTTAAGTATAGTGAGGGGTTGGGCTAAGTGGTTACTTCTATCTCTGAACTCAAACATTCTATGCTCTGGCTGCAATTGGGAAATCAGTATAGGGCTTCCTTTATAACAAAAAGCAAGATGCATTTTTTAATTATTTTCTTTTCAAGAATAGGTATCTTCAGAGGAGATTTTTATTCTTCCTCCATTCACTCAATTGAGGTTCATCTGATTTCAAACAACTGGGCTGGTGATGCCAGTCTGGTTTATTTCAATGGCTCTGTTCTCCAGTGAACAGCAACGTCTCAACCAAGTCAAACAATAATTAAAGTGAAAAAGGAAAATCCTCATTCCACGAAGAGCAGGAAAATTTGGTGGAAGGGAGAGATAAAGAGGAGAGAAATGACATACAGAACCCGCCAAGTAGGTGTTGGAACACTGTAGAACCAAAACTCTACAAGAGCATTTTTCAATTGTATGTCTAAAATGGTGTAATAATATTTGGGGGAATAATAAAATAAAATAAAATTTAAAAAAAGGGAAAAACTACCCAAGACAAATCAAATTCATCTTAGATGTGCAAGGTGTATGTGCTTTGTTCTGAGTCTGCCCCATACCAAAATAAATGAATTTCAAGAATTTCTTGGAGAGGGGGAAAAACACCCAAACTGTATGTTCAACATCCTAAATTCAAGCTAACCTCCTTATACATTACCTTTTTAGCATAAATAATCATTTCTAAGTGGCTCATTTGTACCATCACACACATGCAGTTTAACCTTTCTGCTGTTATTGCCACAGTAAGATAAATCGCTCCCTGTGGATAAGGATTCCTCAGGCAGTCCACAGTCACCAGCAGCAGCCCAGGGCAATACTGTAAGGTAAGTTATTTGTCTCCAACACCTCTCCTTTTCCCACCACATTCCAATAATGATGCTGATTATTAAAACAGCTATAGCATGCAGGATTAGCTCTTTAGATTATATGAGGCACTTTCACATACATCATTTTGTTTGGCTCTCATAACCGCCTTGTGAGTTAAGCAAAGGAAGTATTATTTCCATTTTACAGATAAGAAAAGAAAGTTGCAAAGGAGTGAAGTGACTTATCTAAAGTTGCATCAAAAAAGGCAACAAGCAATTTGTGGCTTGCACATAGCTTTCTGCCTCCCAGAATTTTTGGGATCCTGGTAGAATCATCTGGCTCATAAGAATTTTTTCCTGGGAATTAAAATTGGTCTCTGTCGGCAAACTCCACTCTTATCCTTTTCCTTAATGGTCTTCTTTCTGAGACCAGATATTGAATTAATAAATCCTGAGTAAAATAGTAATGGATGTCACTGACTTTGCAGTCTCCATCTTCTGAGTAACAGAAATAATCTAACAATAATGTGGGGAAACTAACAGATCTGTTAGAGTTGAATTGGTGTATATTTGGAAAAAAAAGAGAAATCCTATAAAATCAGCACAGAGTTTATGTTGTATGCTTTGCATGCGGCTCATTTTGATTTTATCCCTGACACCAGTCCAGAGCTCTGCCAGGTGCAGCCCAAAGGGTGATCCCCAAATCCTACTGGGTATGGCCATGGAGGCTCTCAACCACCACAGAGGTAGCTCAAGTAATCTTCAGCACAACAGCACCCAAAAAGGGCCCCCAGAACTCCTGAGTATCACTTGGGAGTCATATCCTTACACACACACACACTGCACATGAACAGACACCCACACATACATATGCACATATAAACACACACACACACAAACAGTAAGTTCTTACTGTTTTGGTGACAGTAACAAAGACACATCACTTGCCCTAGTCTTCTGTCATGAAGGAGAAGGCAGACTTTTAGGCAAATAGAAGCATAGATAATATCCTACATCTCTCAAATCCCTGTTCAATGTAAATCATCAATGGCTGAGCACCAACAGCTTTAATAGTGATGACCCACACAATTCTTTCTGAAAGTCAAACAGATTTAAAAAAATCTTGCTTAGTTACAGCCAAAGTGTACAGACAGATGATAAACTACAAGGCCTCAAGATAAAGTACACTGCAGGAAAAAATAATTAGAAAGAGTGTTAAGGAGAGATCATTAGAGGAAAGAAGATTCCTTTCAATCAAATTGACTTGACAAAGCACTATATTTTAACTTTGGCTCAGTAGATCAAAAGACTGAGACTCAATTGCCAATTGTAGTAAAAATCTTATGAGAGCCTTGTTTAAATAGTATAAAATATGTTCAAGAGCATATATAGAATTTGAACCCAAAAATAAAGAAATTTAGATTTGGAAGATGATCCACCAACCTCATAGAAGAATGAGCTATGGATAATGGCTCTCGGCAAACTCACAATGAGAAATAATTAGAAATTTGTATTTCTTCACTGTGATACATATATCTAATGATGCTTGAACATATGGTAATAATATTTATTTTCTATAACATCGTACAATTAAGTGTGTTTTCACCATGTGCCTTTATAGAAACCCATATTAAATATCGAGCAATATTTGCAACATTGTGGACCAAATAGATTTACTGTAACCATAATTCAAACTCTAAGACTTCAAATTATTTGAATGAATGCAACATAGAATATGAAATAGCACATAGACATAAGAAAATAGGTTCAACTTTACCAGTCATCAGAGAAAAGAGACAAATAAGACGTCAATGTCAATGAACTCTTTCACTGGATCCCTGGCATCACAACTCAGGGAGCAATCCTCAAGCACCAAGCCAGGAGTAGACCTCAAGTACTGCCAGATGTGGCACTAAAACAAACTAAAAAAAAAAAAAAGACAACAGCAAAATATCTCAACACATTCCAGAATGGCTAAAATATGAAAGACTAATCCAGGATCATCAAGAATATGGAAAATCATTAGTATAATAAAAATCTTGAGAATAGAGTAAAAGTTAATATATCTAGTTGGAAAACCTAGGTAGAAAATAAGGAAAACCTTGAGGCTAAGAATGAAAATTTATATATATATATATATTTTTTAATAATATATTTATAATATATTATATATAATATATAGTGGACAAAAGTCTTTTCACAGAATGTATGTCCCTGGCCTAGTAGCTCCCCCTGAATATAACATCTACATACTTATGTCATTATAGCCACCAAAGCAAATGCATGTGAAAGGATAGTTAAATGCTCATAATGGCTTTATTTGTAAGAGCCATAAATTAGACAGACCTAAATATCTATTAAAAGAAGAAAGTTCAAATAAGCTGTGACATATGACTACAATGGAATACTATTCATGAACAAAGAGGAAAATTCCCACTGAAAACTTGACCCACACAAATCAATCTAACATATAATGTTGGGTGAAGAAAAGCTAGTAAGAGAATATAGCACATTAATTTCAGAAACAGGTAGACCTAATTCCTATGGCATCAAAGGATTATGGATGTTTAAAGTGGGGAAGAAGGATTTCTGGCTCTGATTGGGAGAAATTCAGGGAGTCTCTCTGGATTTTATTTTATACTCTATACCTTGATCTGGGTGTTGGAAATATGGACATACATATAAATGGTTGATAGTAGGACTAGATGGAGGGTGGATGGGTGGATGGATGGATGGATGGATGGATGGATGGATGAATGGATGGATGGATGGATGGATGGATGGATGGATGGATGGATAATAGGTTGGAGTGTGAATTTTTCATATATAAGACAGACAAAACCAGATGAGAACAGCTAAACAAATTTTTTTGTTCCAGGGAGGTCTGTATTTTTTGGTTCCAGGGAGGTCTCGCAACTCAGTGGTCAAATAACCCATAGGCTGAACATAGGTGGGCAAGGGGATGAATCCCTATTGGGACTTCATCAAGCTTTACAGAAGCAAAGGACTAGAGAATAGAACATTGTTCCTCACAGTGAACACAGGACAGGCCTAAAAGGTGGTGACATGGCTGCTTCTGAATGATGAGTAGAGTTTAACAGGCAAAGAAGGTGGGGTTAGGGAGGGTCATTCTAAACAGTGCAGAAACTAAGATACAGTGGTGAAAATATAAAGTATAATGGACTTGTTGGGTGGGTTGGAGGGAGTGATAGACGTGTGGATTGATGCTATTCAGAAGGAGAAAATGTAGATTTGGTGAGAATTAAGTATAGTGGGTTTTTTGCGGGTTTTTTTTTGTCTTCTTATTTATTTGAGGCAACATAATTTACAATAGTATTAGTGTTATGCCCTTGGGATACAATACTACCAGACCAAATCCACCTCCAAATTGCTAAAAGCCTCAACCACTCTCCCAAGGCCCCTTCTTGTTTTCTTCTTCCCTCCTTGCCCACCCAGACCCACTTGGTAACCTCAGTTCTGTTGTCAGAATCTTGAACGCCATGGTTAGGCATAGAGCACATGGAGCATGCTTCTAGAAGTATACCGGAAGTGAAGGCAAGCAATACATGCAGACATACTTGGGAAAGAAGAGACTCAGTTAAGCTCCAAGCCACCTGTTCAGACCAAAATTCTCCCAGCCTCAAGATAAAACAAGACCTTGGGTCTACCTTGAAGCAAGCACAACCTGCCTGTCATCACTGAGCTGATTTTTTTCTAGCAGCAAGTCTGCACTCCAAAGAAGTATCTTTGACTCCTGATTATGGACCAGAAAAAATGATCCATAAAATACATAATCAAAGAAATCATCCTCATGTGATTAACATTAGACCAGGTTTAAAAGCCAATTAATTCCAGTGTTCTTATTGACTGTCTCTGAATAAAACAAACCAAAAAAAAGCAAAAATGATTTTAGTGATTTCCTCCAAATGTTACCGTAAAACTAAGAGTTTCTGCACTAACAAGAAAAAACATTACTACAGCAGAAACTTAGAGCAATTTTTCTTATTCAACATCTATGGCATTCACAGTTGTAGCACATAGTAATTAACAGACTTTTTAATACATACTTTATTAAAATTTTTCAGAGGTGGCAATTTTCATACATTTCCAATAATTATTTCTTGATAGAAAAAATATATTTGCAACTTTAATAAAGCTCTGAAAATTATTTACTGATATTTTAGTAACAAAATTATTATAGTAATCTGTTATCATATAGTCACTTTCAAACCATCATAATTTAAATCTATAATATTACTATAGCATAACTTATGCTAATTTATGAAATATAGAAACTTCTTCGGGTTCCTCCCAACAGTACTGAGGACCACCAATGCTACAAATGACTGTTCTCAGGAGGCCATGTGGTACCAGGTTTCAGTCATGTACTCCAGCTCTTTGAGTGTGGACTGACATATATATTGTTTTTGTGAAGTTTCATCTGAAATGTATATTTCATATGAAATCACTCATAAAATTATTATATAAATATACACATACATACATACAACTAAGTTTAAACTCAAAAGTTTTAGCAACTCTCCAGAGATAAAACAGCTAATTAAAAATAAACAGAGCTAAGATTTTGTTCTATTCTGCATTGTTTCCTAGGTTTAGGGGCCATACCTCACAGTATTCAGTCTATTCCTGGCATTGAACTTGGGAATTACTGCTGGCAGTGATCAAGCAACTCCATACAGTTCCAGGTATCAAACTGGGACTGGTCCCAAGCAAGACAAGCATACCTGACATGCTCTACTACCTCCAGCTAGAAGACCTGCAGTTTTAAGCATAGATTTCCTAGTCACACACTTCGTTCCATGCTCCCCACACATTCAGCGCACATGGCTGTGGTCTAACTATGCCTGAGACATAACTGCAACCACAGAAGTCATTTTTTTGGACATGGAGACTATCATGCTGAGTGAAATCAGTCAGAAGGAAAAGGACAGATATAGAATGACTGCATGTCATTTTGAACTCCCCACACCAGCCTGTCTGCATCTCAGGTAGCGTCCCTGGGGGGGGGGGCTGGCGGGCGGGCACCTGGGGTCACGGTAGAGCCCCAGGTCTCGGCAGAAGGTGGAACTATAACCCCCAGAAGTCCAAGCGGAACCGGAAGTAAACTGTCATTTTGAACTCTCACACCGGCCTGTCTGCATCTCAGGTAGCGTCCCTGGGGTGTGCGGCTGGCCAGGCGGGTGGCCGCTTATTAATACAAAAACTAGGAAATTCAACACCAAGGGAAGGTAATACCCTCAAGAAAAAAGAAACAGTACACTAGAGGAAGCTATCCCTGAACACCGCAACACCATGGGAAAACAACGCAGATCCCCAGCTCGAAGAACAGATGAAGGAATCGATCGTGAAGACTCAAAAAAAGAATACAGATGTGCATGATCTCTCTGACAATGAAATTAGAGAAGAAATTGGTAGGATGTTTAAGGAGTTCAACGAAAAAATTGAGCAGATGTCCAATAAAATACAGGAGAACATAAACGAAGCAGTTGAAAGGGCAGTCAATAAACTACGGGAGGAAATGAGAGCAGAAATGAGAACCATGCAAATAGAAATATTATCGCTTAAAAACTCAGTAGATGAAATGAAAAACACAATCGGGGCTCTCAACAGTAGGATGACAGCAGCGGAAGAGAGAATCAGTGACACTGAAGATGAGCTGCAGAAAGCACTCAGAGAACTACATAAGATGGAAAAAGATCGGAAAATGGATCAGCAACGGAACAGAGAACAATGGGTTGAAGCCAGGCGGAACAACATAAGAATCATCGGAGTCCCAGAGGGACAGGAAAGTAACCCCAAGGAAATTAAAACAGTTAAAAAACATCCTGGCTGAAAAGTTCCCGAGTTAAAGGATGAAGGCATCCAGATCCAAGAAGCCCGACGCGTACCAGCAAGAAGAGACCCCAATAGAAAGACCCCAAGATGCATCCTAGTCAAAGTAATGGATGCCATAGACAGAGACATAATTCTTCAGGCAGCAAGATCAAAGAAGGAAATTGTATACAAAGGAGCATCCATTCTACTTTCAGCAGACTTCTCAGAAGACACCCTCCAAGCCCGAAGGCAGTGGTGGGATATAGTAAAAAAACTTAATGAAATGAATGCCTCAGCAAGAATTCTTTATACACCTAAACTCTCACTCAGACTTGAAGGACAGATGTACAACTTCTTGGATAAACAACAGCTTAGGAACTTTGTAAAATCAAAACCAACCTTAAAAAGAAGGACTGAATGATCTACTATAAGACGAGACATAACCCAAAAAAAACAACCAACCTATACAGAAAGATGGCACAAAATCCCATGACAATAATCTCTCTCAATGTCAACGGTCTAAATGCACCAGTTAAGAGACACAGAGTGGCAAAATGGATTACAAACTTGAATCCGACATTCTGCTGCCTTCAAGAAACACACCTGAACAATCGGAGCAAAGACAGGCTCAAAATAAAAGGCTGGAAAACAATCCTTCACTCAAACAACCCATCCAAAAAGGCTGGGGTAGCCATACTGGTATCTGACAACATAGACTTCAGGCTGAAGAAGGTCAGAAGGGACAGTGAAGGTCACTTGTTAATAGTCAAGGGATGCATATATCAGGAAGAAATCACGCTATTAAACATATATGCACCCAACGAGGGGCCAGCAAAATACCTAAAACAACTACTAATAGACTTCAAAGAAGACATTGACAGCAACACAATTGTAGTTGGAGACTTCAATACTGCTCTATCAACCCTGGATAGATCAACAAGATTGAAACTTACCAAGGAAATACTGGCCCTAAAAAGAAGAGATGGAAGAAAGAGGGCTGGTAGACATATACAGGGCGTTTCATCCCCAAAAAGCTGAATACACTTTATTCTCCAGTGCACATGGAACATACTCAAAAATAGATCACATGCTGAGCCATAAATCATACCTCCATAAAATCAAGAAGATAGAAATTGTGCCAACTATTTTTTCAGACCATGAGGCACTGAAAATAGAAGTTAATTGTACACAAAAACGGAGACCAATACCAAGTACCTGGAAACTAAACAGCTCACTGCTGAACAACCAGCAAGTCATAAAAAGAAATCAAAGAGGAAATCCAAAGATTCCTTGAAACAAATGAGACTTAAGAAACGAATTACCAGAACTTGTGGGATACAGCAAAAGCAGTGTGAAGAGGCAAGTTCATAGCTCTTCAGGTATTCATCAGAAAAGAAGAAAAGGCCATCATAAACAGTCTGACTTCCCAACTTAAGATCTTAGAGAGTGATCAACAAAAAGGAGCCCAACCCAAGCAGAAAGAAAGAAATAATAAAACTTAAAGCAGAAATCAATGAAATGGAATGTCAAAAAACAATCCAGAAGATCAACAAAACCAAAAGCTGGTTCTTTGAAAAAATAAACAAGATTGACAAACCACTTGCAAGACTTGTAAGAAAAGGAAAAAGAGAGAACCCAAATAAATAGAATCAGAAATGAAAACGGGGACATCACAACTGAAAACACAGAAATTCAAAAGATCATCAGAGATTACTATGAGAGCCTGTACGCCACAAAACAAGAGAACCTAGAAGAAATGGAAAAATTCCTGAATTCCTATAGCTTCCCAAGTCTGCAACAAGAAGATTTGGAATACCTCAACAAACCTATCTCCATCGAGGAAATAGAATCGGTAATCAAAAGTCTCCCCAAACACAAAAGCCCAGGTTCAGATGGATTCACCAGTGAATTCTACAAAACCTTTAAAGAGGACCTACTATCAATTCTTTTTAAGATCTTCCGGCAAATTGAAGAAACATAAATACTCCCAAATAGCTTTTACGAGGCACATATCACCCTGATACCCAAAGCAGACAAAGATGTCACAAAAAGGAAAACTACAGACCAATCTCCCTGATGAATACAGATGCTAAGATCTTCAACAAAATACTAGCAAATAGAATCCAAAGAGTCATCATAAAGATTGTACACCATGACCAAGTGGGATTCATCCCGGGAATGCAAGGATGGTTCAACATCCGCAAGTCAATCAACATAATACATCATATCAACAAAAAGAAAAGTAAAAACCATATGATCATATCAATAGATGCAGAGAAGGCATTTGACAAGATTCAACACCCGTTCATGATAAAAGCTCTCCGTAAAATGGGGATTGGAGGAACCTTCCTCAAGATAATCCAGGCCATCTACTACAAGCCCAAAGCAAGCATCATTCTCAATGGGGGAAAAACTGAAAGCCTTCCCCTTAAGATCAGGGACAAGACAAGGCTGCCCACTCTCACCACTTCTATTCAATATAGTACTGGAAGTACTTGCCATAGCAATTAGGGAAGAAAAAGACATTAAAGTCATCCAGATAGGAAGGGAAGAAGCCAAGTTATCACCATTTGCAGATGACATGATATTATACCTGGAAAACCCAAAACTCTCTACCAAGAGCCTCCTAGAAATAATACATTCCTATAGCAGAGTAGCAGGGTACAAAATCAATACCCAAAAAGTCAATGGCCTTCCTATATGCAAACAGCGAAAGAGAAGAAAGGGACATTAAAGAAACTATCCCATTCACAATTGCACCGCAGAAAATCAAATACCGAGGAATCAGTTTGACAAAGAATGTAAAGGATCTCTACAAAGAAAACTACAAAACGTTACTTCAGGAAATAAAAGAAGACCTGAGGAAATGGAGACACATTCCCTGCTCATGGATCGGAAGGATTAACATTATCAAAATGGTAATACTCCCTAGAGCTTTATACAGATTCAATGCGGTCCCTATAAAGATACCCATGATGTTCTTCAAAGAAATTGAACACTCCGGAAATTTGTATGGAATAATAAACCCCCACGAATAGCTAAAGAAATCCTTGGGAAAAAGAAGATGGGAGGTATCACTTTCCCCAACCTCAAGCTCTACTACAGAGCAGTTGTAATTAAGACAGTGTGGTATTGGTATAGAGACAGACCCATAGACCTATGGAATAGAACTGAGTATCCTGAAATGCACTCACAAATATACAACCACTTAATCTTCAATAAAGGAGCAAAAAATATTAAGTGGAGCAAAGAGAGCCTCTTCAACAAATGGTGCTGGGAAAACTGGGCAACTACGTGTAAAAAATGAACTTAGACCTCCTTCTAACGCCATGCACAAAAGTCAGATCAAAATGGATTCTAGATCTCAATATCAGACATGAATCTATAAGGTACATCGAAGAAAACATAGGAGAAACGCTCTACGACATCGAAATGAAAAGTATCTTTAAAGACGACACACCTCTGACCAAGCAAATGGAAGCAATGATAAACAAATGGGATTATATAAAATTGAAAAGCTTCTGCACCTCAAAAGAAACGGTGACCAAGGTACAAAGACAATCCCCAGAGTGGGAAAGGATATTCACCCAATACCCATCTGACAAGGGGTTAATATCCAGGATATATCAGGCACTGGTAGCACTCCACAAGAAGAAAACAGCCAACCCCATCAAAAAATGGGGAGAAGAAATGAACAGAAGCTTCCAAAAAGAAGAAATTCGAATGGCCAAAAGGCATATGAAAAAGTGCTCTTCATCTTTAATCATCAGGGAGATGCAAATCAAAACAACAATGAGGTACCATCTCACCCCCACAGGGACTGGCACACATCCAAAACAGCAAGAACAACCGGTGCTGGCGTGGATGTGGGGAAAAAGGGACTCTCATCCACTGCTGGTGGGAGTGCCGACTGGTCCAACCCTTTTGGAAAACAATATGGGCATTCCTCCGAAAGCTAGATATTGAGCTCCCATTTGATCCAGCAATAGCACTCCTGGGAATATACCCGAGAGACCGGAAAACGCATAGCAGAAACACTATCTGTACTTCTTTATTCATCTCTGCACTATTCACTATAGCTAGAATCTCGAAACAACCTAAATGCCCGAGAACAGAGGACTGGCTAAAGAAACTGTAGTTCATCTACACTATGGAATACTATGCGGCTGTCAGAAAAGATGAAATTATGAAATTTACCTGCAAATGGATGGACATGGAGTCTATCATGCTGAGTGAAATTAGTCAGAAGGAAAAGGACAGATATAGAATGACGGCATTCATTAATAGGATAAAAATAGATACCAGTGTTTTACTAAATATGGGAAATGGTAATGGCAGATTAAAACTCACCACTGAATATACACAAAGAGACTTAAGTGATAAACTCTAAATATCTGCAGGGCTAGCCACAATGTGTAAAATAAGAGGGAGAGAGATGCAGAGACAGAGAGAGATAGAGAGAGAAAGAGAGGAAACTGGGGTACCTGCTATTAAGGCAGCCTGGGGGGCGGAGAGGGAGGGGTACATTGGTGGTGGAAATGGGGTACTGGTGGAGGGATGGGTGCTGGAATACTGTATTACCAAGAACCAATTATGAACACCTTTGTAATTGTATGTTTCACTGTGGTATAATAAAAAATTTAAAAAAATAAGAAAATTAATCAATTATATATAACTTAAAAAAAAGTGACTGCATTCATTAATAGGATATCAATAGATACCAGTGTTTTACTAAATGTGGGAAATGGTAATGGCAGATTAAAACTCACCATTGAATATACACAAAGAGACTAACTGATAAACTCTAAATATCTGTAGGGCTAGCCACAATGTGTAAAAGAAGAAGGAGAGAGATGCAGTGACAGAGAGAGAGACAGAGAGAGAAAGAGAGGAAACTGGGGTACCTGCTACTGAGGCAGCCTGGGGTGGGTGGGAGAGGGTAGGGTACATTGGTGGTGGAAATGGGGCACTGGTGGAGGGATGTGTGCTGGAATACTGTATTACCAAGAACCAATTATGAACACCTTTGTAATTGTATGTCTCACGGTGGTATAATAAAAAAATTTTAAAAAAGAAGTCATCTTTTGTCTCCCTCCGTCTCAAGATCCCCTTTCTCTTGGGTCTTGGCTTTTGGGTACAGAAGTTCCCCTTTACCCACAGAGGGAGATGATACAAGATCCCAGTGGAGGCTAAACTGTAGATTGCACTAGACAGTATATGTTCTATGCTTTTCCCTATTATGCATCACTTGATCACTTGATCACTTGATCACTTGAATCCCGTTATTCATCGATTTGCTCGAGCGGGCGCCAGTAACATTTCCATTGGACCCTATCACGTGCCAATGTAGCCCAATGGCATCTGGTTGATTCAGGAATATGAAGAGCCTCAAACAGTTCCTTCAGGGTCTTAACAAGGAAGTCTGACCATCTTGTAGGTGGGCGGCCACGTGATCTTTTGACATCCCGTGGGATCCAGTCGGTAACGGCTCTAGTCCAGCGGTTGTCTCCAAATCGCATTACATGTCCAGCCCATCTGATTTTCGATGCCTTGGCAAATGAGACAGCGTCCCTGATTCTGGAATAGCGACGGAGGTCAGAACTCCGGATTCCTTCTCTCACTTGAGTGAGACGTGATATTCCAAGCATAGCTCTTTCGATGCCTCTCTGGGAGACCCGAATAGCATTCTCATCCTGCTTTCGTAGGGCCCAGGTCTCTGAGGCGTATGTTAATGCAGGGAGAATGGTGGAGTCGAAGAGATGTGCCTGGAGCCGGAGGTTCTTTGTCCTTTTAGCTATTTCTTCGATGCCTTTGAAGGCATTCCATGCCGCTCTCTTCCTCCTGCGCAGCTCAGGTTTTAGGTCATTCATCATGTTGACTTCTCGACCTAGGTACACATAACTGCTGCATTCAGAGATGTTTGTTCCATTGAGAGTGAATGGGGCCTCTGGAACTAGTTCATTTCTCATGAACATAGTTTTCTTCAGATTCAGCTGTAGACCTACCTTTCCACATTCTCGGTCAAAGTCAGCCAGCATTTGTGCCGCTTGGCTAATGTTTGGTGTTATTAGAACGATGTCATCAGCGAAGCGGAGGTGGTGTAGTTGCCGACCATATATCTTCACTCCCATTCCTTCCCATTCTAATTGTCTCATGATGTTCTCGAGGGTGGCACTGAAGAGTTTTGGTGAGATGGTATCACCCTGTCGAACCCCTCTTTTGACATCAATGATCACTTCTTTGTAGAATGGTGAGATCCTGGTGGTGAATCCGTAATACAGCTCACGAAGGATCTTGATGTATTGGGTTTGAACACCCTGTTTCACTAGGGCTTCGATGACTGCTTCAGTCTCCACAGAATCAAAGGCTTTCTGTAAATCAATGAACATGAGACAGAGTGGCATCTTGTACTCCCTACAAACCTCAATGAGCTTGGTTACTGTGTGGATATGGTCGATTGTGCTGAATCCTTTCCGGAAACCTGCTTGCTCGCATGGTTGACCTTCATCTAGTGTTCTGCTAATCCTGTTCAGGATGACTCGTGTAAACAGCTTGTAGATGACAGACAACAGGCAGATGGGGCGATAGTTGCCGATGTCATGAATGTCTCCCTTCTTGAACAGTAGAACTGTCCTGCTGGTTTTCCATTGGGAGGGCACCTTGCATTCGGACAGGTAGCGTGTGAAGAGCCGAGCTACTGTATTGATGAGTACCGACGGCAGATTCTTCAGATGTTCGGGTCTGACTTTGTCTGGGCCTGGTGCTGTTCCCTTCTTTACCGATGAGATGGCATGTCGGATTTCAGAAGGGAGAACGTTGGGAATGACATATCCATCCTGTGGAATTTGGTATGTGGGCAGGTGGATGTGGCTATCAAAGAGATTTGAGTAGAAGTCATGGATAATCTTCTCCATTGCCTTTCTGGAAGATGTGATAGATCCATCAGGGCGTCGGAGGGCAGTCATCTTGGTCTTATAGTTGGCGAAGGACAGGCGGGCAGTGTGAATACTTTTCCCGGCTTCTGCTGCATCTCCCAGTATTTCTGCTCTTCTGTCTTTGAGGTCTGCTTTTATCGCTTCTCTGCACTGTTTAGCAAGCTTGGACGTTAGCATTAGGTCTCCTGAGGCTCGCGCCTTGCCACGTTGGCGAATGAGCTCAAGAGTTTCTGTTTACAAGCGTCCTTTTGTGTCTTTCTCTCTCTCCGGCATTCTTCGCACAATCATGGAGGTGCTGAACCAGTCGGTTGTATTCTTCATCGATGTCATCAATGATGGTATCTTCCCATGTTGCCGCAATGGTGCCAAAGAGTGCCCAGTTGGTGGTCGTTCTGGGAGTTCTCTTCTTAAACTTTGCAGCCTTTTCTCCCCGTTGCGGGAAGTAGAATTTTGCACGAAGGAGACGGTGGTCCGATCCTGTGTGGAATTTGGGAACGACAGCAACATCGGTCAGACAAAACCGTCGATTGAAGATGATGTGGTCAATTTCATTGTGGAACTGTTCGCCAGGAGATTCCCATGTCCAACGTTTCACTTCAGCTTTCTGAAACTGTGAGTTCCCATGAATAGTCTTGGTGGACATGATGAACTCAGATAGTCTCTCACCTTGTTCGTTCCATTCTAGGCCATGGGTCCCGATGTGGAGTTCTTCAGCCGATCTTCTCGGTCCTATCTTGGCATTAAAATCACCGACTATGATCTTGTAGAAGGTGTGATCTTTTTTATAGAACTCCTCCAATTCCATGTAGAATTTCTCAATTTCATCTTCTTTGTATGTGGATGTTGGTGCATAGACAATGAAGATAGAAATTGCTGGCAGTGGGCCACATCTCCTCAAGTGTAATCGTCCTATTCGGTTTGTTAGGCATTCAAATGAATCAATGTTGACAGCCATGTTCGTGTTGACAAGGACACCAACGCCACCGACGCCTCTTTCATCACATGTTCCAAGGAACAATTCTTCTCCGGTGTCAAATACAGCATGATGCGACTGGCGCCTCCTGCGTCTCAGTCAGACCAATGATGTCGTACTTGATCTTTCTTGCTTGCAGCATCAGATCCTCAATATATGCTTCCGTTGCCAGTGTACGTGCATTGAAAGTACAGACAGTCATTTTAGTCCTTCTTCGTTTTGGCAGCCTAGGACAGCCTTGAAATTTTATCAGGCACTGCTTGTTTGCCTTTCTTACTGCTGCCGTATTAAGGGCTCTTTCGGGTCAGGAAAATAAACATTTTTGTTACTGGATTTGGCATATCGAACACGCATCGGACAGCTTGCCAGGCTCTGCCATGCGGGCACTATATTCTCATTACTTTGTGGGACTCTCTCAGAGGGGTGGGTAGAATATTTGTGGTAGTTTGGAGGTAAGTTGCGCCGCTGGCCGCACGCACGGGAAAGCTGGTTTCTCCTCTGCCGGGTGTACCTGTGTCTTAGGCTCAAGCATTTCTGGGTTTGAAATACTCTCCTCTGAAGGGCGGGTCTCTGCAGGGCGGGTCCTTGTAGGCTGGGTTTCTGACAAGCTGGGCTGGAGACTGGATTAATCTGTGGGCTGGAGACTGGATTAATATGCTGTGGGGAGATCTTACCAGCTGCAGAGTGTGGATTGTGACACAGATCGCTGCCAGCAAGGTGTGGGGGTTTCTCTGGGCTCCTCCGAGGCTCCATCGGGATGGTGGACTCGGGTCAGAAGTTGCTCTCGTGGTCCATGGAGTGCAGGGGGTTCAACGGGGGAAAGCTGGTTTCTCCTCTGGGTTTGAAATACTCTCCTCTGAAGGGCGGGTCTCTGCAGGGCGGGTCCTTGTAGGCTGGGTTTCTGACAAGCTGGGTTTCTGACAAGCCTATTATGCATAGTTAGGATAAAGTTTTGGGGATTGGAGTGATAGTGCAGCGAGTAGTATGCTTGACCTTCGATAACTCGGAGTCCCTCCCCAGCATTCCCTATGGTCCCCTGAGCACTTCCAGGAATAATTCCTGAGTGCAGAGCCAGGAGAAATCCCTGAGCACTGTCAAGTGTGTCCCTCTGTTTTTTACCAAAAAAAAAAAAAAAAACAGTTTTTGTGTGGTAAGGGTTTTTGGGTGGTTTTTTATTTTTACTTTTAGGGCCACACCCAGTGACGCTTAAGGGTCACTCCTGACTCTGCACTCAGGAATTACTTCTGGCAGTAGATGGAGGACCATAAGGAATGCCAGGGATTGAACCTGAGTAGGCCAGGTGCACAGCATGTACCCTATTCCTGTACTATTGCTCTGGCCCCAGCTATGATGAAATTTAATCTAGGCACAGTAAGAGATCAACAATAAATAACTAATAAAAAGGCATGGGGATAGCAAGATACAGAAATAAGCTATACAGATATATTCTCTTCTCTCTCAAAATATCTTATTATATATATTTTTTGGGGAGGCACCATACCCAGTGTTGCTCAGGAATGCTCAGGAATTACTCCTGACAGTATTCAGGAGACCATATGGGATGTCAGGGATTGAACACAAGTTGGCTGTGTGCAAGACAAGCATTCTACCTACTGTACCTTGCTCCAGTCCCAATATATTTTTAATGCTGCTAGCCATTAGTAACTAAAGCTGTGGAAATGAAATCACAGTTAAAGGGAACACCATGCCTAATGCTCATGTTTTGTTCTGGTATTCTCCAAAACTATTAAGGAAGATGTCAGTAAATCCCTTCTTCACTCAGATCTCAAAATCGGTGTCTCTGCTAAAGGCAAGTGCCTAATGGAGCTAAGAACACACAATGGGACCACCACAGATATTCAGTCACTTTCCCTTGTTGGAATTACATTCCTTTCCCTTGTTGGAATTACATTCCTTCCTCTTCGGTAGAGTACTCCTTGACCCTGGGATTCCTGGTCCTGTGAATAATTCCACAACACACAAATCAACATACCACTACTAACTTTACCATCTTACCCTGCCGACAATGTTCTTCCAAAACCAGCTTAAAAGGAGAAGAGAAGAGGAAAGCAAAATTGTCCCTCATTTGTCCTGTCTAACCTTAGCTCCTTTCTTCTCAATAATGTCCCTCTACTTAGGAAATACAATTGCAGTGGTCCATGAGACAGATGGGTTTACAAGTCATGGGATCCCAATTTGTGTTCTCTTTCAAAAGCACGCAGTTCTTAGAAGAACACGCAACTCAATGACCCAGAACCTCTAAATCAGCAAAGAGAAAGGAAGAGGGTCAAGACGGAGTTCAAGCAAAACAGGAGGTCAGAGAGAGCTGAATGAAGAAATGCAAGCTGCTCAGGACAAGCCACCCTCAACCCAATGGCAAATACACAGCGGCGTGCACGTGCGCGCGCCGATGTAGCACACACACACACACACACACACACACACACCAAAAAACCCACTCACAATAAGAATAATAGTGAATAATGTAATTTTAGTGCACATTTCATGGGGCGGGGGGAACCAAAGTGGTGACAGCAAAAATTTCACATCAAACACCCAAAGCCTACAAAGCTGCCTCTTCAAGTCTCTGCTGCCCCTTACTCTAGGAGCCTTCTCTCATCCCAGAAGCACCTCCAATACTGGATCTTTTCTCCTCTCCAATGCAATATGACTTTACCCAAACCTTCAGAAATGTGCAAGCTATATTATGAAAATGCTGGGCAACTGAAGAACTCATCAACATGGTGGGATATTTAAATAGCATTTATTCTCTTATAATGGACAAACACAAGTTTGGGCAATGAGGGAAGGGCCGGAGTTAGCATTTATAAGCCCCTACTCTGCACCAGCAATACACTGGAGTTTGTATGACCTGCCCAGCCCAATGGCAACGCTTAAGATTCTTACACTTGGTGAAATGGACACAGGAAAGGAAAAGATATTATCCATGTTCTCATTGCCCAAGTGGAATTTCCATCTCCACCCCTCTGTGAGACATGGAATGTGACTCAAATGAGAAAGTAAGTAGCCTGATTTAAAGAGGGGTGTGTTGACATGACAGATTAGGAATGCACCATGAGGTCCAGCCCACACAGGTCATCTTCTGAGACTTCTAGATAATTCAGGACAGACTTCCCACTAATGTAAAATGCCCAGTAGAAGGCATAAAATGTGTGTGTTGTGTTGTGTGTGTGTCTGTGTTTTTGTGTATGGGGGAAAGGGTTCTGACAGGAAAGAAAGGCCTTATCAAAATCAATAATTTTCCCATGTCATCCAAGTTCTTTTGGCTGACTCCAACGACAACTAATACCTTCCACTTAAAGAAATGCTCTGATCTGCCTGTCACCGTCCTCCACGTCGATGTCTGGCACAGTCTGAGAACTGTGGGGAAGGAAATAGCCTGTTGGCAGGGTGGGTGGGGCATGACCTCGTTTACCAGGCTGGGGGGGAGGGGGGAGACAGGAATACAGACTGCTTCTGGGGAAGCTGGAACAGGGGAGGGAAGGTTATTTTATCAGAACATAAATCAGTGGCCTGTCCCATGACCGCTTTTTTCCAGACCCATCTCGGGATGAGGAGGGCGTGTGCTCAGACCACAGGAATCTGTAAACGCCCCAGCAGCCCCTCTGCTCCCTGGGAGCACATGGCTGGTAAAAATCCCAGACAACAGCCCCTACAGTTTAAGCAGTGTGTCTTTCTGTAGAGGAGTAGTTTCTTTTGTGTTTGTAGCTGGCGTGTGGGTGTGTGTGTGTGTGTGTGTGTGTATTTGGACTGAAATCTCATATGGAGGCTGGTGGCTTCTCTCCCAGCCCCTGTGTGAACCAGCTGCCAAGATGCCAATAGCCCTGTTTCTGCAGTTCCCTTGGCCTGAGGTGCTGGCTGGGGCTTCTGCCAGCACAGCGCACAAAATCCCTTCTGATGGGCACCAGGAAAGCACTTAGGGGCAGGAGTCTACCAATCTGTTCAGAGTACTAAGGGACAAGACAAGTGTCTGACACAGAGGTGCCCACAGAGAAGACACAGCAGGACAAAGCTAATGGACAGGCAGAGCGTGACACCGGCAGTGAGCACACCCTTCTGAATAAAAGTGGCACCTTATTGTGGAGAGTGGAGTCCTAATGGGTATCTGTGTAAGAACAAAGTGGAGGGTTCGAGTTGCCAAGATCTTGGTTTTTTGTGTGGCCTAGAGGTGTGTCTTCCCCTCACAAGCCTGAAATAAACACCAGCACCCCACCTTGAGAGAAGAGGGAGCTATTTTTTCTAATGCAGGCTTTCACTTTGAAGCTATTTCAAAACCTAAGGTACAATTTCGTTTTGAAGGGGCCATGCTATAAGAAAGGAAAAGAAGTAAAAACACAAGTTATGAGAAAACAAAAATAAAGTCCTAGAATTAAATTTTGCAACTGAAACATAGGCTTTGAGCCCGTCGTCAATCCCAGCTCTGTGTTACCGTTTTAGTGACTAGATCGCTGAGTCCTATTTTGAGTGGTATAATTTTCAGATTAAGATTTTAAAAGAAGTACAGGCACAGGGAGGTTACGAGAAGGGAGGGAACTATACAGCCACTTCATCCAGTTCAGGGTGTGGGCAAGAAATGTGTCTAAGTAAAAGTTTCTTCAGGTTTTTCACTATCCCATGCTTGGTGCTTTCTTACTGGCAAAGCTTTGCCTCCTCAGAGAGCTGAGCCTCCACATGTGATCAGATAACATCAGGTCAGCGCTTCAATGACCAAATCCCTATTTTCAGAAACTTAACTCAGGTATAAAATGTGTTTGAGGCTCAATGTTGGCAGATAATATCTCAAACAAGCAGTTAATTCTCCAACATGTTTCAAGGGCAAGTATCTTTTAACTGCTCATCTTTCTGGTCCCAAAGAGCAAATAAACAGAAGGTCATGCACTGTGACCATCTATAGCATGTTCCTGGGCAGGCAGGCCCTTACTAATTAGACCCTGAGAAGACTATGTAGAACTATGTGACTTTTTAAATAGGATCTTCTTTGTGTAAAATATCCAACAAGGACCAGAGGTATCCTCTGGGAGGGAGAAGTAGGCATTATGAAAATTCCTTGAAGTTTGCATTTGAAGGGTCAAGCACAAACCTGCTGATCAGAGAGATAATACAGGGTTTAAGGTGCTTGGCGTGCACATGACCACCCCCAGTTCAGTGTTACATATAGTCTCATGTGCACCACCAGGTGTGTCCCCTGAGCACAGAGCCAGTAACCAGCTCTGAGCACTGCCATGTGCAGACCCCAAACTAACCCTCACCATACACACACAAGATAAAAGAGAGAAACCTTAAAGAAAGAGGAAAAATAATTCTTCCCCTCTTCTCTAAAAGGTATTTGGTGTGTTCTTATATTCATGCCTAGAATTGTATAGAGGAGTACACATTAATAAATGTCTTATTGATATACTGACATTGACAATATTGACAGATTGATAAATGCCATAATCCTTTATTGCCTCTAAACTGGTACTTCCTGCTAGAGGCCAGAGTCACTAGAAGATAAAAGACCTGAGCACTGGTTTCTTAGTATCACATGGAAGATAGATAACAAATAATAATAAAAATGAAAAATCGATGACCTCTAGTCATCTAGTTAACATATGAGTAATAAAGGGCATGCATAAAAAGGCCTAGAATACCAGGCCTCCTCAGTGGGGTTACGAGTGTGAACTTTGCAGAGAGGCCACCTGGAATTTTGGGGTTTAGTGGGTTTTGGGTTTTTTTTTTTGCTTTTTGGGTCACACCCAGCAATGCTCAGGGATTACTCCTGGCTCTGCACTCAGGAATTACTCCTGGAAGTGCTCGGGGGACTATATGTGATGCCAGGTATCAAACCCAGATCAGTGTGTGCAAAGCAAATGCCCTGCCTGATGTGCTATTGCTCAGGTCCCCCATCTGGAATATAATGGAGTATCATGCAGCTGCAATAAATGATAAAAATCATGCAGTGCAGTACGACATGAAGGGAATTGGAGGGGATCCTGCTAAGTGAACTAGTCAAGAATAAGGATAATACTGAGTGATGATCTCATTCATCTGCAGAATAGAGAGAGGCAAGACAGGGGAACAAATATTATGGAACAATGACAAACTCTTGGCTTTCAATTACAAAACTTACAAACAGACAGTGGGGTGAAGCATGGGGAGTAGATGAAAATCAGACTTTAGGTAATGTGGTGATAGTGGTGTCAGGTCAAGGGCACTTTGGTGGTGGTGGTGGTGGGGGTAGAGTACGTAGCATATAAATATCAGAAATATCAATAGTGTTATAACCACATTTCCTAAACTATGATTTAACAATTTAAGAAATAAAGTTGTTCTTGCTTTAATTTCTTTTAAGTTGTTCTTGCTTTAGATAATTCCTCTAACCTATGTCTTAATTTCCTTATCTGTAAAATAAGGTTAAGTACAAGTATTTACTGGGCTCCTTCATATTCACTAAGGTCTTAACTCAAGGCCTTGTGGTTCACCCATGGGAAATACTCTGTGTGTGTGTAAAGCAACTGCATATTATTATAAAGAACGGGTGGATATTAGAGAAGATGGAAATTAAGGACCAGAGGTTAGAGACTCTAAAGATGAAATGTCTGCAATCTTTTGTTGTAACCTCTTGTTTTGCAGCTGTAACTAGCTTATCGTCTACAACTCTTCAAAGACAGACTTCTTTTTATTTAATTTTTTATTATACCACCGTGAGACATACAATTACAAAGGTGTTCATAATTGGCTCTTGGTAATACAGTATTCCAGCACCCATCCCTCCACCAGTGCCCCATTTCCAACACCAATGTGCCCCACCCCTCCGCCCACCCCCAGGCTGCCTCAATAGCAGGTAGCCCCCTTTCCTCTCTTTCTCTCTCTGTCTCTCCCTCTGTATCTGCATCTCTCTCCCTCTTCTTTTACACATTGTGGCTAGCCCTACAGATATTTAGAGTTTATCAGTTAAGTCTCTTTGTGTATATTCAATGGTGAGTTTTAATCTGCCATTACCATTTCCCACATTTAGTAAAAACACTGGTATCTATTTATATCCTATTAATGAATGCCGTCATTCTATATTTGTCCTTTCCCTTCTGACTAATTTCACTCAACATGATAGTCTCCATGTCCATCCATTTGCAGGTAAATTTCATAATTTTGTCTTTTCTGACAGCTGCATAGTATTCCATAGTGTAGATGAACCACAGTTTCTTTAGCCAGTCCTCTGTTCTCGGGCATTTAGGTTGTTTGAGATTCTAGCTATAGTGAATAGTGCAGAGATGAACAAAGAAGTACAGATAGTGTTTCTGCTATGTTTTTGGTCTCTCAGGTATATTCCCAGGAGTGCTATTGCTGGATCAAATGGGAGCTCAATATCTAGCTTTCAGAGGAATGCCCATATTGTTTTCCAAAGGGCTGGACCAGTCGGCACATCAGGGCATCTACAGGGTAGCTGGGGATCTGGTTTTGCTTCCTACCCTCTGGCTTATGGTCCCTAATTCAAACCTACAAGTGAAAGCTGCTGTGACTTACCAAATCTCCAGTCTTCTGTTCCCCCTTTCTAAGTATTACTGCACTCATTCAGACTTTTAGAGATAGAATGAGCAAAATTTAAACTCAAAACAGACTTTGTGGAAAAGATGATTAGCTGGAAGGATATACAGAAACTCCTCACATGAAGTTTGGGAAGGGGGTGGTGTGTGTGCAAGGGTGGGGGTGGAGGGGCAGGGCTGGGAGCCTCAACCTGTCCTTGTGTACTTCCTGTTTCTGCTCCTCTACTTGTCTTTCCTCACAGCAGCTGTCTTAGAAGACAGGAACCACAGTGTCTGACCAAAACTCAATCATGAGCAACTTTGTAGCTGTATATCTCACTGTGACTTGATTTGAAAAATTACTTTTTTTTTTTTAAAGGTAGGAATCAGTGCCACCAGCAGTCCCTGGCTCATATCTTCCTATTTTGTTGTAAGAGACAAAGGCTTTTCTCTAAATTTCCTGCTATTAATGAATCCCACAGAATGTTCTCACGGGCCTCGGCGCATGTTCACTCCTGTATTAGTTCATGTGGCAGAAAGTTGGGCTGAGACTCTGCTCTGGAACCAGCTGCCTTTGATAGGCCTATATTCCTTCCATTTGTTCAATGTCTACTTTGTGTCAAGTTCTCTCCAGGATTTCACCTTCCTTTTAGTTCAGTCTATCCTCTCAGAGTCCTTCAGTTTATTGTCCTGATTCATATTTATAAAGAACTGAGATTGAGAGAACTTGAGTGACTTGCCAGAGTTTCAGAGCCAAAGAGTGAAAAGTTAAAAAAAAACTCAAAATCCTTTTTCCACTCCTAATAATCTACCCTAAGAACGTAAAATCATTATTCCAAAGAGACATATGTGTGCTATGTTCATTGCAGCACTGCATACAATAGCCATGATCTGGAAACAACCCAAATGTCCAACAATAAATGTCTAGATAAAGAAATTGTGTGTATACACAATGGAACATTATTCAGCTATACAAAAATGAAATTTTGCTATTTGCCACAACTTTGATAGAATTAGGAAGTCGAGTGCTGAGTAAAGTGAGTCCAAAGTAAAAAACAAATACCATATAATTTTGCTCACATACAAACTATAAACAAAGATATTTAGACAATCCCCAATGGAAACAAATCTCTAGTCATAATCAACTGAAGTTGGAATTGAGAGGGTGGCGTGAGAGGGGGAAGGAACAAAGGACAGGGGCTAGGAGATAGTACAGCAGATAGGGAACTCTCCTTACATGTAGCTGACCCAGATTCAATCCACAGCATCCCATATGGTTCCCCCTGTCCAGCCAGGAATGATTCCTGAGTGCAGAGTCAGCAGTAACTCCTGAGCATCACCAGGTGTGCCCAAAATGAAAAAGGGAGGGAGGGAGAAAGGAAGGAAGGGAAGGAAGGAAGGAAGGAAAGGAAGGAAGGAAGGAAGGAAGGAAGGAAGGAAGGAAGGAAGGAAGGAAGGAAGGAAGGAAGGAAGGAAGGAAGGAAGGAAGGAAGGAAGGAAGGAAAGGAAGGAGGGAGAAGGAAGGGAGGGAGGGAGGGGGGGGAGGGGGGGGGGGGGGGGAGAGGGAGGAGGGAGGGAGGAGGGGAGGGGAAGGAAGGAAGGAAGGAAGGAAGGAGGGAGGGAAGGAAGGAGGAGGAAGGAGGGAGGGAGGGAAGGAAGGAAGGAAAGGAAGGAGGGAAGGAAGGAAGGGAAGGAAGGAAGGGGGGAAGGAAGGAAGGGAAGGAAGGAAGGAAGGAGGGAAGGAAAGGAAGGAAGGAAGGGAAGGAAGGAAGGAAGGAGGGAAGGGAGGAAGGAAGGAAGGAAGGAAGGAAGGAAGGAAGGAAGGAAGGAAGGAAGGAAGGAAGGAAGGAAGGAAGGAAGGAAGGAAGGAAGGAAGGAAGGGAGGGAGGGAGGGAGGGAGGGGGAGGGAAGGGAGGGAAAGGAAGGAGGAGGGAAGGAAGGAAGGGAGAAAGGAGGGAGGGAAGGAAAAAGGAAGGAGGGAAGGGAGAAGGAAGGAGGGAAGGAAGGAAGAGGAAGGAAGGAGGAAGGGAGGGGGAGGGAGAGAGGGAAGGGGAAAGGAAGGAAGGAAGGAAGAAGGAGGGAAGGAAGGAAGGAGGGAAGGAAGGAGGGAGGGAAGGAAGGAAGGAAGGAAGGAAGGAAGGAAGGAAGGAAGGAAGGAAGGAAGGAGGGAAGGAAGGAAGGAAGGGAAGGAAGGAAGGAAGGAAGGAAGGAAGGGAGGAAGGGAGGGAGGGAGGGAGGGAGGAAGGAAGGAGGGAAGGAAGGAAGGAAGGAAGGAAGGAAGGAAGGAAGGTGCTGGGGATTGAACCTGTCTTTCAGATTCTTGCAAGGCAAATAAATACTCTACTCACTGAACTATTGCTCCAGCCCCTCGAATACTGTTTTTACATGCTTCAGTAACTTGGCAGTTACTACCACCCTTAGGAGAGAGTAAAGTATTTGTAGGAAAATAACACTTTCTGTTATAATTCTAGTTTAAAACCACTGCTCTGAGTGTGTTCATATTTACCTGCTTTGTCCTTTGAGCATGAAAGCTCAAAAGAACAATATTGTTATCCTTAGATATTTGTATCCCATTATCTTCCAATGAGGACACTTTCAAAATAAATAACCTGTCTTATATCATATGTCTTATAGTTGATATAGCAAACACTTAAACTGGTTCTATTGGTTCTATCTGGCTTTATGCCCATATTCTTCCCTTCTCTTCTCTCTCTTGTACTATCTTTCTCTCTCTCTCCCTTTTTCTCACATTTTCTGAACTTCTTTGTAGTAAGAGCATTCAACATGAGTTCACAATAATTTTTCCAGTGTACAATATAATATTTTAAGCATAGGTAAAATATTAGGTCAACACATCTCTAGAACTTATCCTACGTAGCTAACACTTCAGATTCATTAAACAACTCTCCATTTTCTTCTTTCTTTATTTCCTAATAACATTTTTACTCTCTGCTTCCATGAGTTAAATTATTTTATCTACTTTATTTAATAGGGCCCATATAATATTTATTCCTCTTTATCTGGGTTATTTCACCTTCTATAAATGTCCTCCAGAATTATCCATGATGCTACATATGATAGGATGTCCTCATAATTTAAGGCTGAGCAATATTTTTCCATATTTTGGCTACCAGGAATAGTACTGGGTATACAGATACCTTTGGAGTTCTGATTTAAATCCTTTGGGGTATCAGACTGAAGGGATAGTACAGGGGTTAAGACACTTGTCTTTGCATGTTACTGACCCCATTTTGGTCCAGCACTGACCTGGTCCCACAATCCAGGAACCACCCCTGAACACAGAGCCAGAAACAGCCCTTGAGAACTATTGAATAATCTCCTACTCAGCCCACCCAACCTCTTCTACCTCACCAAATTATTTGGAATATAGACCCAGGGCTGGGAGTGCAGGAGCTATGACAGTTCTAGTTCTTTTTTTTTTATGAGAACCTGTTTCATTGCTTTCCATGGTGACTGCACCATGTTATAGTCCCACCAACAGAGCAGATTCTATTTTAACCACAAATAAGTCTTTTATTTGATTTACCAGCTTCATCCATGAAATTTAGAAAAGTTCAGTTCTATTACCCCAAAAATGTCAAATATTATTCTGCATCCATAAGATCACAAAATAGGATGAAAAGTCACATGCCTATACATGCTGAAAATAAAGTTTCTAGACTGGGTGAACTTCTATCTGAGAAAAAGTTATAAAATGCACTTTTTTAGTAATTTCTTATAGAAAAACATAGGAAAGATTATGAACCACATAGGTTTTCAGAAGCTAAATTCCTATGTAAGGAACGAACAACTGGGAAACTACTGCCAACATTGGTTCATGAAACAAAGGCATTTTTAGGTTTTGCCCTCTATGTTCTTCCCAAGATACATCAATGGATGTTTTTCAACTAGTATTCTATATTCCAACAATTATTTTTTTTTTCTCAAACATTGCATGCTGTTCTATGATTTTATGCCTTTCTTTACTCGTCAACTGTTCCCAGAATAAGTTGTCCTTACACACAACTGATATTCCATTTCTACCTGGAAATCTTCCAGAATAAACAAGGGAGAGAATCTGTGGAACTTCCAGGTCCTCTACCCCCTTGTATCAGTCATACCTTCCTGTACTACCTCTAAGCCTGGGGTATTTTTGAACAGAATTTGTTATTGTGACCCATAATGCCATTGCATATTTGTCCACTCTCTTTTCAACTCTCTTCTCTGAGTAGACATAGGTTTCATTGTCCTTGGTAGCACCAACACTAAGTTTTCAACTGTCAAGACATCCATTTCAAAGATACCCATCTTGGACAAATGTGGTGCCAGTTGAATAATAACAGCCAAGAGCAAACCAACTAGATAAGGGAACCAGTCAGCCCCCACCCACAAAATCCTGGGAAAGCTAGGTAACTGCACTTGAGTGACCTCTTTTCTCCATAATCCTTAGTTCTATGTTTTAAATTTGACCAATAAAAGAGAACCCATTAAACCTTAGGGCTCCCCACCCTCAGAGATCAGGAAAGAGCGGAGGCCCAGAAAAGTTCTCTCTGCTCATGACTTCCCTTTGTGGCCATCAGGCAGGGATCGTACCCTTCAGGACATGAGGTAATAAATCTTGATCTTCAAAGTTTCCTGATGGCTGTTGCTGAGGGGCATCCTGCATCATAATAAGAACCACAAGGGCTAATCAGTCACATTATTGGCTCCAATGGGGAAGTGTCTGCTTGGGCTCACCACAAGCTGTACAGGCCCTGGCAAATATCTCCTGCTGAGACCCCACACAACACCGCCACACTGCGCCAGACCACTAACAATGTTTAATACAGAACAAGATTGAATCAAACTAAGCTGATTGAAAACAACTGAAAAGGTGCACATTTGAAATTTCCAAGACTTTATCTAGCGTCTTATCAGCCTCCTCATTGCTTTTCCATCTGGAGTTGTCTCTTCTGCACACCTATTTACATTCTGGAGAACTTCCATCTGCATTAGCTGTCTCTGCTAGTAGTGCATCTCTCTCTGTTTTGTTCCTTTCATCAAAACGCACTGACCAGCGCCCATTATGGATCATATTCTGTGTTCAGAGCTAGGGATGTAAGATGGATGAGCCAAGACTCCTGCCTCCAAGAGTTGATTATCCGACAAAGGTTTCTGAGACATTTCCAGGAAAAATCAAATGTAAGTGAGCACCTTGTAGAGTCAGGAAGAAGAAAAGCATCTAAAGAGAAGGATCAGGGGAACACTGAAAGGAAGATAAATATGGAAGTTTTTTGGTATATTCTGTATAATATCCCCTCAAAAAGAAGAGATTTTCACCCATTTTTATAGTCAAATTATACTTTTCATAGTATTGCCAAGTTTCTTTTTACCTCTCTATAAGGTCTATCTGAAATCCTGAAAGACATTCCTGCCAACATTGAGAGGTCCAGTACTGATCTTCTCCCTGAGACAAACTACAGGGACAACGAGCCTGCAATACAACTGACGTGTTGCTATTGTTATTGTTGCTCTTGTGATTAATGATCTTATAATAACATTGCCAGAGAACAGAGTCAGAAATAACTGAACCTAGAAACACATGTTCCGAAAAATGAAAAAGTACTTTTCATCACATTCAAGGATGACAGTGAACTATGGAGGTTCAAGCCAGATGAATGGAAGAGATGGTGTCAACAGGTGACAAGAAACATGAAACTGGTGATTGTGTGGTGATTATATCATTTCTATTAAAAAAAAATGAGATCGACTTAAACAAGTTACCAGGACAGAATACTGAATGAGAATCTTTGTGATAAGAACTGCCATAAGGAAACAAGGAATCAGAATAATAAGCTTTGCCCATGAAAGACTTTGGTTATCAAAAGAAATGTGCGATCACTAGGTATAAACCCAGCACCTAGACATGTCAGCTAATGACAATCTCATATGTTTATAGAAATGTCAACAGGTATTACTACTGTTGGGAAATTATCCTCCTTTTGGAATAAAGGGAATAATCCAGGGAAAATAGTAGGACTGTAGGGTGGTTATGTGTTTATTTTGGTTTGTTTTTAATAACTCTTCTCCCTGAGCTTGAACTGCTCACCAACCAAAAAGACTGGGATTAGAATGCTGGATGTGGAAGGGAATTAAGGAGTGTTACTTGTCCGACTACTAATATCTGTAAAGAACAGTGGAAAATTTACCAGAATTAATTTACTTCTTATGCTGGCTCCCAGATATGTTTATTTTAATCATTCTCCTTCTGATAAAATTCTTTACACTTGAATACTCACAAATTCAGTTGTGAGTATGGTGTGCTATGTTTGAAATATCCGAAGACTTTAACAGCATTTTCACATGCTGTTCTGAGAGACATGGCAACTGAGCTCAGGGAGGTGGAGTTTGAGTTCCTTTTTTAAGTCATTTGGAATCTACTCTCTCCATGCTTTCCTTGTCCAAAGAAGAGCAGAGACTCGGACACTCAACAGCTCTAAGATGGCTGCTGTTTGTCAGATCCGCCTTCATATTGTCTGTACGTGTAAGTAACCACAGCAAGAAGATGCTAACCTTTGAACCTGGCCTTATAGGGTCAGACATAGAATTTCTGAGATTTCTATTTTGGCTTTGCTTATCTTCAGAGTTGTGTAGCATCAAATGAGATCAGGAGTGATTACACAGGGTTTTATAGGCATTTGTAAATGTTTATTGTGTGTAATAGATCAAAGAGGGCCAGCATTAGAGTCTATGAGTAAAGGAAGGCTCAGTTACCAAGACTACCAGCCTCTATCCCCCACTTCAGACGCAATGGAAATTTCCAGTTGCTACCTGGGTTTCTGGCCTGCTTGTGATAAAACAGAGTGCCCCCCAAACCTCCTCTCAGATTGAATCAATTGACTAGAAAAAGCTCAAGCAACACAAAAAAAAATAAGTCTTTTCTTGTTAGGTAAGCAGTTTATTACAAGGGACTGTTTTAAAAGTACAAATGAAAAGTCAAATGAAAAGGGACAAAAGGTGAGATCTGGTCTAGCTGAAGCCATAGGACTTAGTTTCTCTACACAACCGGTGTACCTATCTCTAGCACGTACTATGTTCACCCCCAAAATCTTATCAAATCTCATTTGCTCTAGATTGTATAGGACCTAGTCTCCAGTAGTCCTCAACTCTGATCCCTTCTCTAGGAACAGGTGATAAGACTGAAGTCTCTGCTCTTGAATTCCTTTTCAATCTGGCAACTCTATCATGAGACTAAGTCCCCTCATTAGTACAGTCTATACTCAGAAGGGGCTTCTGATGGATGATGAAAGCCATTCCTATCAGTTGGGAAACTCCTGTGCTAGGAACCAGGGATAAAGTCCAAATATACCAAATATACTACAGTAAATACTTCTTTTTTTTTACTACAGTAAATACTTCTTATATCACAACTGTATTCAAATAATTTAGAATAAAATGTTCATATGGTTTTAATCAGGGAAAATTATTATGGGGTTCGGAAAGATAGTCCAGCAGGTAGGGTGTTTGTCTTGCATGCATACCTGGGTTCAATTCCCAGCATCCCATTTGATCCCCGAGCACTACCATGAAAGTCCTGAGTGCAAAGTCAAGAGAGCAACCCCTGAGCATCTCCAGGTGTGATGCAAAAGGGGGAGAATTAATTTGCACAACTATCTGTTTAAGGGTACAGTTTGTGTCTGTTCATAGTATATGCTACCATACTTCTATAGCATCGGTATTCCTCCTCCACATATAATACTTTTTTCAAAGAGTTTTTGGCTTTTTGGATCACAACCAGTGATTCTCAGGGATTACTTCTGGCTTTGCACTCAGGATTTACCCCTGGCAGTGTTTGGGGACCAATGGATGCTGGAATTAAACCTCATCTGCTACATGCAAGGCAAACATGCTACCTGCTGGACCATCTCTCTGGCCCCAAATAAATTCTCCTGACTAAAACCTTATAAACATTTTAGAGCTATGGATGCCAAAGACTGCATGCAGGTGACTGCATGCAAGGTAAATGCCCTACTGGCTGTAGAATAATCCCTTATTTTGCAGAAAATACATTCAACTCTGTAATAAAACTATTTCAAGAAACTATACCTCAAAATTTATTATATGTTAGTATCTTTGGCAGTGAGTTTAAGATTACTTTTATTTTCAACTCTTGATATTCCTTTCCCAAATTTCTACTATTGGAAAAAGCTTAAGAGACAAAAGATTATATTAATACATGTATTCTTTTTTCTTATTCAATGATTATTAAAAGCCCAGTATTCATCATGTCTTATACATATATAAATCTCTCTAAACTACCTCTTCAGCTACTTGGCAGTTTTGCATAGCACATAAGCAAAAAAACCTAGCATTGTGCTTAAAATCAACAAAATAGTTGAAAACTTATTTAAAGCCACTTAATAAATTCAAAACAGCAGCCAAAGCATAACATCAAATTCTTAAAACTGGACCCCAAAAAAAAAGTATATGCTGCTCTCCTCGTAAGTCTTGAATTTCTGTTCATTGTCTATTGGAGCTGAAGGTACCTTGGGTGGTAGTTTGAAGGAATTTGGCTGCCATACTCTGCAGCTGTTCCCACAAAACAAGTAAGTTTCTTTCCCCACCTTCCAGCCAAGGCTTGATCATGCCAGTGCTAAGCAGTAGCCTCAGAGACGTTGCAGTTTGGACTCTTTTTTGGAACCTTTGACCACCGCAGTATCAGCTCTGGCTCGCCTGCTAGAAGCTAAGTGAGCAAAGGAAGAAAGACTCCAGTCATCTAATAGTCCAACATGGCATCATAAAGGAGCCCGCCCTAGCAAACGCCACCTCCCCAACTGACCCCACTGACCACAGACACCAGAGCAAATCTAAGTGAGGTCAGCAATGGCCGGAGGCATTCAGTCCCAAATGCCAACCCACAGGATGGTGAGCTAAATAAACGATGCTGTTTCAAGCCACAGAGTTTCAGGGTGGCTTATCATGCAGCAGAAACTAACTGATACACCTCAGTTCATCAACTCTGCTCATTTTCCAAATGAGGAAACCAATAGGGTGAATGAAGTAGCCCCACTTAGAGGCACACGATAAATCAGCCTGACTGGGAGAAGCCAGATCTCTCAAGGCCCTGACAGAGTTCTCCAACCACCCTGTGCTTCAGGGAGAAAAGGGTTAAAAGAGCTTGCAGGCATGGAAGGAATTAAAAGATTGTAAAACAAGTACCCAGAAGGGTTTCAGGACACCCTGTGCTTCATGAGCTCCACGTGCTTCTGCCAGCTCAAGAGTTTGGCTGCAGGGAATGAAAATAATAATAATAAAGCACATTGTGTTCTATCCTCATCCCTTCCTGCTCAGTTCAAGTACCTCCCAAACTCAGACCACTTGTGAACTATAAAGTCTCAGGGATCTAAGCATAGTCATTCCCTACCTTCCCTCTCGTCTTTCTTCCTCAATTCCTCCCCATCCCTTCGCCTGTCTCTTCTCTCCCCCCTTTCCCTCTTCTCTCCTTTCCTACCTTTCTCTTCCCTCTCCTTCCCTTTCTTCTCTCCGTCCCTTTTCCCTCTCTCATCTTCCTCCCCTTTCTCCTCCCCTCTCCCTCCTGCTCCTTTCCCTGTCCCCCATCTGCACCCACTCTCTTTCTGAAAAAGAGCTTGCAGACATCTTTCCACATCTTTCTCTGACCTCACCCACCTCCTTCATGCCCATAGGAGGTCACATTGACAGAGAAACTAATCAAAAATTATAACCTGAACCAAATTTCAGGATTGCTCTTCGACTAATCATAAAATGTCATACTTCAGAGTTTTTGGCCTCCAACATTCGTCAATTAATCCTCACAGCCACTCCTTATGTTAATCAGGCTTCATTACTCAAGCTGTAGAGCAGAGAGAATGATTGTTGTAACCAAGGCCTCAGAGGCCGGATGGAAACCCTGGCAGCCTGGCCCTGGAGCCAAGGCTGAGACAACCACTAAGCCACAGTACTCTCCTGGTGTAGGCCCAGAGGTCCGTGCCAGGCGGCCCAAACTTTCCTTTTCCATTAGCCACAGGTGTGTTTTACCACAGCCTAACTAGCAGCTACTATTTATTCTCTGGGATTTTCTAAAAATGTGCTTAGCAGACTTTCAAGCCAAAGCCATTCCCAGCATCCTCTTTATTAAATTGAGCCACAAAAAAGTATTGAAAATCATGAGCATTTTGAAACATACTGAGTCCTTTATGGCTGAAATAATCTAATAGACAAGCTGTTGTTAATTTACAACCTTAATTTTCAGACACACTTCTTGAGTCAAAAGTACTTCCTCTGAGGTAATTCCTATAGGGTACAGGTGGCTAAGGACTAAGTACACATCTACTATGCGTTAAAATGTATTTCTTACTTAACTTAAATATTTCTGAAATCTCAAGTTTATGTCTAGACTATTTTAATCAGCTAAATGTCATAATAAGCCATATGTTGGTCCTGATCGGTTACATACACCAGCCGTACTCATAAAAAGTATCAAAAGGTGTTTTGAAAGAGAAGTCTGTGTTTGTTTTACCAAGAAAATGGTGCTTTCAGTCTATCATATCAGACATGCTGGCAGGCAGGAAAGGACCTACGTAACTGGTGGGAAATGGGGTGTTCTTTCCATGTTCCCTCATGGACCACGCCATTGGTATCACTTTTAAACTTCGAATATGGAAGCAATACGTTTACATGGTTATAAGATGTCACTTTACCACTATCCACAAAACATCCACACTTAAAGCAGAATTGCATGGAAATGTATTTCTGTGGTTGCTTCTCTTGTTAGTACAGGGGATTCTCTACCTCTCTTCATCATCGACACTACCTGTAGCTCAACCCCACAGAAGATCAGTAAGTCACTCAGCTCTAAGGATGCTGGAGGATATGACATTGCTGATCAGGTTGGAGTGCACCTGTTGGAGTCAGGGGTCTTGTCAGGCCACTGTCACGGACAAAAGCTCTTGGCACCTGCTTTCACAGAGCTTGCAGTTTAACTGGGAGGAAGAGGGGTTAGACAAATAGCACCATGAGTAACCACAGAGTTACATTTTCATGAGACCTCTGAGGAGAAAGTACTTGATATTTTAGAGAAGTTAATTCTAGGGACATATAAAGGGACATGGGCATGAAGGGTTAGGAAAATCCTCTGAGTAAGGTTATCAGTCCTGGGACACGTAGGAGTTGAGCAGATAGAAGTGGGTGTGGGCTGGTACAATGATTGTTAGAGGAAAAAAAAGGAAGTCTGGAGAGAAAGGGAAGAGTGGGAGGGAGAGAGAGAGAGAAGGGAAATAAGTTTAGGCAAGAAGAAGAGGAAATGAAAAGGAAGTGAGTGGAGAAGAGAGGGAGGAAAATGGAGAGGAGAGAGTAAAGGGAAGAGAGAGAAGAAACACTGAGTTCAAATCTGTTAACTGCATACATTTATAACAAGCCAGAAATATCAGAAACTGTCTAAAGTAACTCTTCAATGCTAAAGAAACATAATTGGAAAAGCACTCATTAATCAAATTGGAAAATAAAAGCTTTCATATCAACCTAAAAGAGGGTTCTTAACTCAAATTTGGAAGAGGAAAAAGAACACAAGATGATACTTTAAAGGGAAATAAGTAAATTGGGACTTAATGTTGGCACTTGATAAAATTTTATGAACTGTAGGCTTTGAATTAGAAATCCTGCATGTAAAGATTTTAAAGATGAAAAATGGAAATAAAGCTAATTTCTCTAAACTCTGGAGGAAACGTAAAGAGTATCTGTTTCCCATGATACCACACAACCATACAATTGTTCATGGTTCATATAATCAGATAAATAGAAATACTTTTTATGATGATATGTACACATATATGTATAGGTATATATATATATACTTTTTTATTTTGCTTTTGGGTCACCCTGGCGTGCTCAGGCGTTACTTCTGGCTCTAGAAATTACTCTAGTGGTGTTCAGCAGACCATATGGGATTCCCAGGGTTGAATCCAGTTCAGCTGTGGCCAAGGCAAATGCCCTATGCTGTGCTATTGCTCCAGCCCCTTATGATGATATTTTTAACTGATGATATCTTCTCTGGACATCTGAGTGCTTTCTCTGTCTTCCCCCTCTAGAATGAAGGATTATTGGGTGGGTCATTGAGAGCTTTGTACATGCCTCCTTTCATGTCTAGAAACTGCTCTGTAACACACTCCTCACCCCTCAGTACTTAAACCAAGAACTACACTGCAATTTTGGTTTTAGTAGATATGATTTAAAATAGTATTAATAGTCGCAGTTAAGGTGTAATATATTCCATGCCCATTTTCAAAGTGTCAATATCTTACCACTTCTTTCTAAATCCCTCCTTATCCTTTCCCAATTCCTGCTTGTCAGGAAGAAATTCCATAGTCTATTTTCATTGGTCATTATCTGTTTTCCATGCTTTGTTTCTTTTTTGTTTGTTTTGTTTTGGCGTTACACTAGCAATGCTAAGGGATTGCTCCTCACTGTGCATTACGTGTAGCGGGAGTTACTGCTTTGCACTCAGCAATCACTCCTGGTGGTGGTAGGAAAGCATATGGGATGCCAAGAATCAACGAGGTCAGCCATATGCAAGGCAAACCCTCACCCACTGTACTATTTTCCTAGTCCATGCTTTGTTTCTTTATATTCCGCATGTAGAGTTTATTTTTGCTTTGATTTTCTTGGATTTTTTTAAAGAAGCGTTGATCCCAAGGACATGCAAGCAGTGCTCTACCACTGAGGTATATCTCAAGTCCTAAAATTGCATTTCACTTAAACTATCTAAGGAGTAGTCTAAATTCTATGTATCAAGTATTTTATATGTCTCTTTCCAGAAAGATATCACAATTGAAATGTGCAACCACCTTTAAAAGATACTTGGTGATTTGGCTTCCTTTGGCCAATGAAATACCAGCAGAAATTATTGAAGTAACTTCCTTTTGTGATGAAATACCAGCGAAATTATTGAAGTAACTTCCTGAGTAGTTATTTTAAATACTGTTGATTCTCTTAAAGAACCTCATTGCTTCCCCCCAGTTTGGGAGGAATCTTGTACATTTGTATCAAGATGAAACTTCCATTCTGAGATCCTGAATGAGTGACAGTATTCTGCTTTTGTAGAATGAAAAATAGAATCTTTTCAGTAAGATACTAAAATTTGCTAGTTGTTGTTTGTAATTGCATTACTCTCTAACCCATCCTAGATTCAAAGAATTGATGTCAGGACTGACTTTTTACATTTTACGTTCTGACCTTCCCTTGTGTTATCTCTCACTCAAGACTGTCTACTCCCTTATAAAATGCACTGAAATCAAGAAAACACCAAACATGTTTTTGCTGAGACAGAAATCAGTTACCCCTAAAAAGCAGTGATCCAGCAGAATCCAAAAAGCTACTGCTTTCGGATTACCTCAGAGAGGAGTCTGGACTCTGCT
>JAJIBD010005571.1:0-130529 GCA_021461705.1 Cryptotis parvus | reverse complement strand
CTTCTTTCCATGCCCCCATCCCCACACTTGCCTCTATCTTGACCTTTTTCTTTACCTTGGCCCCTTTTGGACCTTGTTTTCTTATCTTGGCCCCACTGCTCCTGATGGTTGTCTTTTTATTTATGTAGTTTTCCTTTGTGATCCCTTGAACTATTCCAGGGGTCCATAGGGAGCCCTCTGGTTGTATGCTGATTTAGAAATAGCTAATCACTATTTTAAAAAAAGATTTCTCTACTTAATTTGGTCCTTAAAATACATGAGATTGTCCTCCCCACACAAATGACAGTAATTAGCCAGATTTTTTTTTCTTTTTTGGGTCACACCCAGGAATGATCAGGGGTTACTCCTGGCTCTGCACTCAGAAATTACTCCTGGCGGTGCTCGGGAACCATATGGGATGCTGGGGATCAAACCCAGGTCAGCTGCATGCAGGCAAATGCCCTACCCTCTGACTCTGACTCCCTCAGAAATTTTGCTTTTATATTTACGTTGATGGGGAGGTGGTCTGGGGAGGAAAATCCAAGGTCTGTGCTGTGACAATGACTTGAGGTATCGCTGAATATGAAAGCAAGCCTTGCACAATCATCCTTGGAGGAAAATGATAAGGATTAATTTGAGTTTGTTCTGTTCTGCCTCAATGCAGGGCTCAAGGGCAGTGGTATGGAAGCAAGCCCTGCCATTGTGTGTTTTTTTAAAGAAATCATTCCAGATGGGAAGCTAAAATGATGAATATTATTTGGAAAATAAGTTTTTAAAGCTCATTTTCTTCTGCTTCCAAGTTGGTCCCAGGAACTTGGGGGAAAACACAATATTTTTTTTGTGCTTCAGGAGATACACTGGCGCTGGGAGAGGCAAAGGTCAAGGGGAAGGTGAGTTTCTGGCACATATGTTTCCAATCTGCACCCTCCCTGAGGGAGGGGAGGTGGGTGACCCTGAGGAGGAGTTGTGGGGTAGGAACCGGACAGGAAAACAGGCAAGAGCTGCCTTTCCTGGAAAATTTAGCAATTTTGCCTTTCTCACTCAGTTCTTTGGTCACTGAGCTTCTCATCCCGAGTTTGCACAAGAAAGTGGAATAGTGGCAGGAGAAGCAGTTAAAGACTTTCTTGCAAAAGTTCCTGCTTCATGGGCCAGGCCCTCCCCAGTTGGGCAGAGGTGGTGGTGAGGGTGTCCTGAGTACTGCCAGTGCGAGGTGCGGATCCTTTTGAGAGATGAGGGGTGACTCTGACACCCAGCCCTTGCCTTCCCTTTGGCCTGCATCCTGCAGCTGAATGAAGGCTTGCTAGGTGAGAACAGGGGGTTTATTTTTCTCTTACTTCCTAGACACGTCCATCACTTATATTCTTATCAAGAGCTGCTTTTGCTTTCCTCAGATCAGTCTTCCTTAAACGAGGTGTTTAGGTTATGCTTTCTGTGGTGTAGGAATGTTTATTTATTTACTTTCTTTTCGTAATGCCAGGGATAGGACTCAGGACCTCATTCATGGAAGGCAAATGTTCTACCCCCTGAGCTATATCCTATATTCATAGAAGTCACTTTGTGTGTGTGAGAGAGGGAGATGGGAAGAGTGGAAGAAGGGTTGGGGGCAGGTCATGTCTAGAGGTTCTCAGGATTAATTCTGACTCAGGTGGTGCTCAGGGGACCATATACTGTGCTGGTATCAAACCAGGATTAGCTTCATCAAAGTAAACACTTTGCCTCCAGTACTATCTCTCTGGCTTACAGGGGTAATTTATTATATTTTAAAATTTATTTTATTGAAACATTAGAAGGCTGTTCATGATTCGGTTTCAGACACACAATGTTATAACACCCATCCCTCCACCAGTGTACATTTCCCATGACCAATGTGCCCTTTGACCCACATGCCACACCCAAGTCCCCTCACACTGGCCTGTTTCTATGGAAGGTACTTCTCTCTCTCTCTCTCTCTCTCACACACACACACACACACACACACCCCCATAGAGCATTATGGTCTGAAATACTAGTACTGAGAAGTTATCATGTTTGTTCCTTTACCTATTTTCAACCTGCAGTTCTTAGCCAGAGTGATCATTTACCACTGTCTTTGTCAGAGTGGTTCCTTCCCTATCCCAACTGCCTTTTCCCGAAGTGGTTGGAAGCAGGTTTCCAACCACGGACCAAATCTCCTGGCCCTTGTTTCTACTATCCTTGGATATTGGTCTCATATTATGTTTTTTACACTCCACAAATGAGATGTAGTCATTATGTATCTGTCCCTCTCCTTTTGATTCAGTTCTTTCAGCATGATACTCTCCAGGTCCATTTATTAGAAAATTTTATGACTTAACGTTCCCTAATGGCTGCATAGTATTCCATTGTGTAGATGCCTCATTGGGGTAATTTTCAAATTGGTATTTTAACATGTGTTTTTTTTAAACATGGAATAGTTGTAGAATTTTATGCATATACCAAAACAATTAAATAGTCACACTTCTTCTTCGAGCTGGGATCTGCGTTGTTTCCCCATGGTGTTGTGGATGTTCAGGGATAGATTCCTCTGGTGTACTGTTTCTTTTTTCTTGAGGGTATTACCTTCCCTTGGTGTTGAATTTCCTAGTTTTTCTATTAATAAGCGGCCACGTTATGGCGCCCACCAGGCCAGCTGCACACCCCAGGGAGGTTACCTGAGGTGGAGTCAGGCCGGTGTGAGAGTTCAAAATGACCGTTTACTTCCGGTTCCGCTCGGACTTCTGGGGGTTGTAGTTCCACCTTCTGCCGAGACCTGGGGCTCTACCACGACCCCAGGCGCCCGGCCGGCCAGCTGTACATCCCAAGGAGGTTACCTGAGGTGGAGAGATAGTCACACTTCTTATGGGTGTTGTTTTTAAGGTAGGGTAAATGCTAAGCTGCTATGAGCAAAATCAATGTCTCTTTTTTTCTATGCCATTCAGCAGTTAATTTAGCCTGCATCACACTATACTATAGGGTCAGATCCAAAGGGCCCAGCCCTCCAAGGCTTCCCCTTCTTCCACTCACAGGCCAATTGTAAATCAGGCTGACACCAGTGCTTCCAATCAGCTGACTATAGATCAGAGGTTTCCTTCTTGGAGAATTCCCTTTTGGATCAATCAATTTTTTTTGAGTAGCGCACAGAAATAAGGGAAAGCACTCAATAATTAGTTTGCTATGAAAGAATATAACTCAGAAAGAACCAAATAGAAGAGATGTTTAGAACAAGACCCGGAGAAAGTGAGGTGTGGGGAAAGTATAACTCCTAACTGTCCCGACATCTCCACATGTTCATCATCTGAAACCTATTTTGATTTTATAGGAGACTTCATTACAAATGTATGATTGATCAAATTATTGGCCATTGCACTCATTCTCCAATGTTTCTCACCTTCCTTGAGGTCAGGTGAAAAGTTCCAACACTGTAATCACAAGATTGATTCTCTGGCAACCAGACTCTCCTCTTAAGTGACTTAAGTGCTTAACACAACACAGGACACCTTTGTCATTCACCTTAGAAAGTGGCCAAGGTTTTAGGAGTATAGTGCCAGGTATGGAGATAAGGACTAAATATATATTTATGTTAAGCAAAGTATCACAGAAAGGGATTCTATAACAACAATATCTTAAATAAGAGAAACATTTATCTACAATGTAACTCTCTGGAATGTGGGTCCACAACCTCTTTAGGTGATGTGGGGGTAGTGGAAGTGTGGAGCACTAGGTGAATTTTATTTGATCACTCTAAATCACTTGTATGTAACATGTGGTCCATCATACAGGTAGCCAATAAAAATAGATAATGGGATGGCTGGGAGTGCCTCACTCTCTTTCCAGACCCTCTCTCTGCAGACTCTTGTTCCCCCATTTTGCATCTGCCCAGCAAACTGCAGGATCAGGTAGGTATCCCCACCTAGGCAGGTGGTGTGGGTCTGTTTCTGTGTGTATTTGGGGGATACTGACTCTGGAGTCAGATTCTGAGTTTGAATCCTGTACTTTATCATGTGATCTGGGGAAAGACAATTTTAGTACCTTAGCTTTATTGCTTTTAAATGGAGATACTACTACTTCAGCATTGTTGTGAGAGAAACAATTCATTGTTTATGAGGCATTTGGAATACTTCTCTCATATGCATTAAATGCTATAGAAGTATTTATCAAATTAATGTGAAAAATTTAAATCTCAATACTAGTTATTTCAATACATTAAATTAGAATCAGTTTCTTACTATATGTCATGTAAATTATGTATACTTAAGTTTATGCAATTCAATATGAATGCATATATGTGCTGTGCTTTTATTGTTTTGCAAAATTTTGGAATGAGGTGGTTTCTTGTAGGTTAACTATTTGACCATTATTTGAAGTTATGGCAAAATTCTATGGAATCTGCCTGGGTAAATAAAAAACATTTTTAACCCATTGTTTGTAGGAATGTCTACTGGTGCAGCCTTTTTGGAAAACAATATGCACATTCCTCCAAAGACTAGAAATTAAACTCCCATTTGACCCAGCCACATCACTCCTGGGAGGCCAAAAATACAGCGGAAACACCATCTGCACTTTTATTTTCATAGCGGCACTATTCACAATAGCCAGAATTTGGAAACAACCAGTGTGCCCGAGAACTGATGACTGGATAAAGAAACTTTGACACATTTACACAATGGAATACTATGCAGCTGTCAAGAAAATCGGAGTTATGAAATTTGCCTATAAATGGATGGACATGGAGAGGATCATGCTGAGTGAAATTAGCCAGAGGGAAAAGGACAGATACAGAATGACTGCATTTATTTGTGGGATATAAAAAAAAATAGCATGATACCAATATCCAAGGTCAGACAAAACATGAATCAGGAGGTATTGTCAGTTGGTAGAACATACTGCAAATGTGTGAGAGTCAGAGGTTAGGTAAGACAGAGAAAGGGACAGTGTACTAATAATTATTGTAAATGATAATACCAGAGTAGAACTAAGCATTGAAAGTAGGCAAAAGGATATATATGATAACCTCTAACTGTATGTATTGCAAGCCACAGTGTGTAAAAAGAAGGAAGACACACACACACACACACCACAGGAGAGAGAGAGAGAGAGAGAGAGAGAGAGAGAGAGGTGAAAATTGCCATAGACGCAGGCTGAGGAGGGGGAAATCATGGGACATCATGGGAAAATCATGGGTGGAGGGAAATGGGCACCAGTTAAGGGATGGGTGCTGGAACACTATGACTGAAACCCAAATATGAACATTTTGGTAACTGTATATGTCACGGTAGTATAATAAAAAATAAAAAATGGATTAAGGATTTCTTTTGTAAAGTTTGATTTTTTTTTTGGTATTTGTTTAGTTTGGGGCCACATCTATCTGTGATAAGGCTGACTCCTGGCTCTGTGCTGAGGGGTCACTCCTGGTGGTGCTTGTGGATCACATGGGTGTGACCAGGATGGAACCTGCATTGATCACATGCCTTACCCACTCTGCTATTTCTTCAGTCCCTCCTTTTAAATCTTCACTATGACTGTGGAGTTGGCTGCTCTCCTTTTCCATTCTTTATCATGCTGAACGATTCATTGATTCAAATAATGGGAATTTCCATATGGAAAACACTGCTTAAACTTTGTGAGAGAATTAATGCATGTATAAAAGACATTACAATTGTAAAAGAGAATAAAACCTCCATGCCTATTGCACAAGGTAGAGAGACACAGGAACTGTAAATACACCATGTCAGGCTATGGTATTTCAAAAACAATGACTAATTTATCAATAAAGATCCCTGCTCCAAAGACAGTCAAATAGACACTATGTGTCTATAGAAATGACAGCATGTAAGCTGGGCCTGGAAGGGCAAACTAGGACTGAGGAATGTGGAGGTGGGACAGGCTTGGGTCAGCTTTAGACATGTTGGATTGGAAGAGTTTATGGGATGTCTAAGTGGAGGGCTGTGAGGAATGAGGCGCTCAGGGAGAAATTATAGTCCATGTTATTGATAAATGTCTCCCATGTAGTGTGGTCAGTTTGGGTATGAAGTTGAAGAAAAGGGAGATGGGGCTTATTTTCAAAAGACTCTTCTCCCTTTTTTTCCTTCTTTATTAATTTATTGAATCATAGTGAGATACGCTGTTACAAATTTCATGATTGCGTTTCAGTCATACAATGTTCCAACACATGTCCCTTCACCACTGTACATTTCCCACCTCCAGTGTCCCTAGTTCCCACCTCCCTCACCCCGCACGTTCTGCTTCTATGGCAGGCAGTTGCCCTCATCCCCCTTCTAGAATTTTCCTTATTTGCAAAGCCTCTTCTACCTCCATGGCGGCAGTCATGTTCTCTCCTCTCAGATCTCTGGTAGAGTTGGCATGTATTTCTTGATTTATTTTCATTAATGTGTCATGATGCATGCTTTATCTTTGCATGTTTGAAAAGGAAGCTGGGAAGGGCATTGTTTACACAATGCCAACTTTAGCAAACTAACCTTAATTATGGGAATTTTAGTCCATAGGAAGGAGATTTGAGATATTGCACAGGGGTAGATGTCTTCCTGCTGTGATTCAGAACATACTTGGTAAGGAACCAATTATTTTATTTCTGTGAATGACCCTTGTTGAGCATGTTAACTCTCTTCCAAGTTGCAAAGAAAAATGTTGCACTTTTTAAAAACTCTCTGACTTCCATCTAGAAGTATCCCTTGCTTTAGGATTAGCTTTCACCCCTCTCTAGGCTTTACCTCAAATCTTCATGAAAACTGCAGCTGGACAGCACTTCTGCTAGCTCTCGTCCCAGTAGGGAAAATTCACTGCAAACATACCTACAGAAATAGACCTTGGAATTCCAAGTTGTCAGTGCTGTCCTGTTTTGCTCCTCTGCCTCTTTTCTCCGGTCTTCTCATTTGTTCATATGTTCGTTCAGTTCTCGTTTATATGTGACTATGATATGTATACATATGCATACATACATGTATATATACATATGTGAATCTATATATACTCACGCACAAAATACTCTAGTAATGTGAAGAATAATGTATTCAAGATGTGGTTTCTGCTTAAGGAATTTATGATTTTTAGGTCATTAATGGTTCCAACTTTTTCCCTCTACTACATGTATGGTAGGAATGCTTAGAATCTAGGTTATCCCAATTTTACAATAGAAGAAATAACTTTTGAGAGACTTGAAGAAATCTTGACTATTTTACTGCTCTGGGTTCATCCAGTGAATGCTAAGAATTCATGCTGTTGGGCTATGTTGTACTTGAGGTGGATAAAGAGGCATTTTTAAAACATATTTGTATTTTCAGGAATGTGTATTTAGACAACATGATTTATAAAGTTCATAATAGAGTTATTTCAGGCATACAATGTTCCAACACTAATCCCTCTACCAATATCCCCAGGTTCCTTCCCACTCCTCAGCCTGTTCCCTTGGCAGATATATAATAAATTTATTTCATATTACTTGGTCCAGTAAAACTTAAAGGAATGACAAATAGAATTATCAGAAAATAAATTAATAGAAGTGAATTTGTGATGATGAATTTCTATATACTTTTAAACTTTCTTAATCTAGTGGAGGACAACCATACAGGACCCGGTTAGTGAGTGCCATATTTAATGCCGCATGACAGGAAGTTTCTCCTATCCTTTCATTATTTTTCTTTTGTTTGAGAATTTAACATTTTTATTTTATTTAATTTTTAACTTTATTTAAAAACTGTGATTTACAAAGTTGTTTACAATACAGTCTTTTCAGGTATTCTGAAAGGTTGGGTAGAACCATTGTAACTCCATCTTGAAGCATTAGACTTCTATAGTGCTTCAGGGTCGTGAGTTTACAACCTAATAAGAAAAAACATGATAAACCCCAAGGGCATTCTCATAAAGTGCACAGATAACAAAGATGACTCTAGTAAAAGGAAGTCAATTTGACCTTGTTTTGCTTTATAATAGACATAGAATAGGACGCACTAACCACTGACTGCCCAATTCGCTTCTGTACTTTTGCTTTGGCTTAAATAAGAACAGGCTCTCAGAATGTATAAAATGCAAAGGCTTCAGTGACTTGGGGGTTCCAGGTTCCTAAAGCTTGGTAATCCTCAGTGCTGAGTCTCTAATGCTTGGACTCTTGTACTTTTCTGCTGGCAACAAGTCACTCTCTTTAACTTGCTGGTACTCAATGCTGGTTTCTGTGAGTCTCTTTGGCTAAAGGGTCCTCAGTCCTGGGCTCTAATAAACTTTCTATACTTACATTTCCTGCGTCTGGACAGTCTGTGTTGAGTGAGGCCTATTTTGTGATGAGCGAGATCATATTCCATCACCAGGCCCACCACCAATGTGCCTTCACTACCACCAAAGACCCTAGTATTCATTCCCCCTCCCCAGACTGTTTCATTAGCAGGCAATAATTAATTTACTTTATATTGCTTATTACAACGTATTCTCATAGTAGTGTTGCTAAAGTCATGACCTTTTTACTGAGCTGCTAAGTGCAAATTAGGCCATCTGTATTATTGCTTTCACTTATTGAACTAATGGGCATCTACTCAATTATTTTAACAAAGTTGTTCGTGTTAATTTATTATAGACTTTCAATGTCCAACCCCAGTCCCACAACCATTGCAACTTCATACCACCATTATTTCCAGTTTTCCCAGTCACTACTTATGGCTAATGCTAAGGCATCACTTGATTACTTGACATCCCATTATTCATCAATTTGCTTGAGCGGGCGCCAGTAACATTTCCATTTGACTCTATCACGTGCCAGTGTATCCCAATGATATCTGGTTGCTTCAGTAATAACGAAGAGCCTGAAACCGTTCCTTCAGGGTCTTTACAAGGAAAGTCTGACCATCTAGGTGGGCGGCCACATGATCTTTTGACATCCCGTGGGATCCAGTCGGTAATGGCTCTAGTCCAGCAGTTGTCTTCAAATCGCATTACATGTCCAGCCCAACTGATTTTCGATGCCTTGGAAAACAAGACAGCATCCCTGACTCTGGAACAGTGACAGAGGATGGAAGTCCGGATTCCTTCTGTCACTTGAGTGAGGCATGATATTCCAAGCTCGGGTTTTAGGTCGTTCATCATGTTGACTTCTCGACCTAGGTACACATAACTGCTGCATTCAGAGATGTTTGTTCCATTGAGAGTGAATGGGGCCTCTAGAACTAGTTCATTTATCATGAACATAGTTTTGTTGAGATTCAGCTGTAGACCTATCTTTCCACATTATCAGTCAAAGTCAGCCAGCATTTGTGCCACTTGGCTAATGTTTGGTGTTATTAGAATGATGTCGTCAGTGAAGCGGAGGCGGTGTAATTGCTGACCATCTATCTTCACTCCTATTCCTTCCCATTCTAATTGTCACATGATGTTCTCGAGGGTGGCGCTGAAGAGTTTTGGTGAAATGGTATCACTCTGCCGAACTCCTCTTTTGACATCAATGATCATTTCTTTGTAGAATGGTGAGATCCTGGTAGTGAATCTGTAATACAGTTCACGAAAGATCTTGATGTATTGGGTTTGAATGCCTTGTTTGGCTTTGATGACTGCTTCAGTCTCCACAGAATCAAAGGCTTTCTTTAAATCAATGAATGTGAGACAGAGCGGCATCTGGAATTCCCTACAAACTTCAATGAGCTTGGTTACCGTGCGGATGTGGTCGATGGTGCTGAATTTTTTTGGAAGCCAGCTTGCTCTAAGGCTACCCCTAAGGCATGCATTCAATAATTTATTTTATAGTATTTGTCATATTAATTTGCTAAATGATCATGAAATGCTTTCTTAGAAGAAATTTAGTGAAGATTGTTCAACCTTATCATGGAGCCATTAAGCTCTTGTACATGAAATTACTGATATGTTGTTATAGGATAGGAATTCTGCTATTGGCTGCTGTCTACTTTACATCCATTACATGTGGTGTGCTACTTGGTATATCAGTATAGTAGTGTTGCTCTCCTGTCCCTTTAAAGTAATGAGTTTCATGCTTGCAAAACTGGTTTCAAGGATACGAATTCCCTAAGCTATTATCTGTACACGAAGTTCTGCCTAGTTCCTTCAAATCTGAATTATAATCTAACTGGTAGAGTTATTCTTGATAAGTTGTTTATTTTTTTTTGAGTTTTTATACTATATCCTTTCATATTTTTCTGGCTCATAGGGTCTCATTTGATTTTCTACTGTATATCTTATGGACTTTCTTTTGTATGTAAGTAATTTGTTTTTTTTTTTTTTTTTTTTATTTTAAACCCCCCCCGCCCCTATCTTGCTACTTTCAATAATCTGTCTCTATCTTTGGGGTATGCCATTTTGAGTATAAAATCTTGGAGCTTTCTTAATTCGGTCTATTCACTGGAACTCTTCAGGCTTCTTGGATCTTGGTGCCTATAAACCTCTACCCTGGGAAGTTCTTATCAGCGATTTATTTAACTATTTTTTTTTTTTTTGCTTTTTGGGTCACATCTGGCAATGCTCAGGGGTTTCTCCTGGCTCTGCACTCAGGAATTACTCCTGGCGGTGCTCGGGGACCATATGGGATGCCGGGGATTGAACCCGGGCCGTGTGCAAGGCAAATACCCTACCTGCTGGGCTATCCCTCCCCGCCCCCTTAACTATTGTTTTTTTCTTAACTTTGACTTCCTTTTTTTTTTTGGTTAGGGACTCAAATGGCTCTTATATTGTTCCTCTTGAACTCTTATCATACTTCTCTGGTGTGCTATTTATTTCTTTTCAGACTGTTTTCAACCTTCTGGTGTTTCCTAGAGTATGTTTTTTTGTTTAATTTCTATTAGTCTTCTGTTCAGAGTTTCTATTAATTCTTTTTTAAAATATCACCTTCCATGTTATTAATTTTTCTTATTTATGACTGTAGTTGTTTTTTCATTCTAGCACTCATATTTTCTTGTGCTTTTTCTCCACCTGTGCTATCTAATTCTTTGAACTCATTGAAAATCCTCATCATAGTGTCTGAGGATTTACTGGAGTTGTTTATTTTTTTAATACTGTTTTCACTCATTGGGTTTGGTGAACTTTTATGTGTCTTCCCTATTGTGTTTCTAGTGTTCTTGCTGTGCTGGGGATGAGTCTTATAGAGTCACCGTGACAGATGTTGAGGGATTAAGTTGGAGGTTTCTCTCTGTCTTCCCCGCCTGTCCTCAGAGAATGACAGGAAGAATAACTGTGAGCACCACGTAATTTGTTGTGTAGAGGTGTCATGTGGCCACCTAAATGGCTGTGCACTTCAGGAGCTGTGGGTGGGCCCGTAAGATGGTGTACTTTGGATGTGGAGTCTGCTGGGATCCACTTGGGAAGATGGGGCTCTGCCTCCCCATTTGAGCTCTACCTTCTGTTCCAAATAGGCCTGGTGATATCAGCCAGAGGTTATGTCCCACCTGGGATGGTAGAGCAGCAAGCAGATGCTTGGTAGACGGGCATTTTTGATGGGTGGTGTTGAGGCAGAGGACAATTCAGATTTGAGAAAAAATTAAACAACAAAGTGGGGCCAGGAAAGTGCCAGATGTGTTTGAACTTAGTTAATTAGATCACCTTAAGTCTGATGGGAGAAAAGGCTCTGTGCCCAAAAGTAATGGTGGTGGGGGTAGTGAATCTGACTCCCAGGATGAGGAATTTGGAATTTCTTCACTCTATCAATACACTTTAATAAATGTGCCTTAGCACACACCAATTTGTATTTATTTGTTGTTTGGAGAGCTTGCTTCTTTTAGAAATTAAGATGAAAAGATCTGGAATGCTACTCCAAGGACTTAGAGAACATATTCAGTCATCGTAGAAGTTCTCTGCTTGTTCTAGTTACTGAGAGAGAGTGTGATATGCTGTGTGGAAAGCTGTCTAGAGTAAAACTCTAGGGGTAGCAGAAACCTGGGGATTAATCTCTATTATAGCCTTTGGGATACAGTTTAGCACCCCCTTCAAGGGAGGACAGACTTTCATTTACTTTGAAAAGTTTAACAATGGGGTTGTGGACTGATTTTAGAGACTAGAAGAGGAGTAGGGACTGGGAAGGTAATATTTTTAAAGAAGAAGGCATAAAAAAAGTTCTAAAAGAGCAGAATAAATGAATGCATAGCCCTGTGTCATTATGGAGGAGACTAAATTGGCAAGGGATTTTTTAAAAGAAAAACTCCTGGAAGAAATAGTGTGGAGTAATGAAAAGCTATGCAATTAGATGGAGCAGGGGTTTTGGCATTTCACTTGAAGCCTGCTGAGCTGTAAGGCATGTGAATGAAGGTCAAGGCGGGTATGCAAGTAGATATGGATTAATAAACAACCGGAGTGTCTTACTGAGATCGTAATATTTGGATTATAAAATACTTTTAAAAACTATTTGAGCCCATGATTAATTGAGGCTCACAAATTTCAAGCAGTGAAATGTGTTTTACTGCAACTGCTATTAAGATTCCTATCAGCTATCCGATTCCTTGATTTCCCTAGTGAATTTTATAATCTAAATTAAACAGAGAATGGTATAAATTTTCCCTTTTTTGGGTAGCTGATTAAAACCAATATCATCTCAATATACTGTTACATGGTAGTTATATCTGACTCTATGGAACAATTTATTACGTATCTGATTACTTCCAATATTTTTATGAATTGATCATAAGCCAATTTGAAAGCTCACTGATCTAAAATAAGGTCAGTAATAACAGAATATACTGCCTTTAAGAATTATTAATGAAATAAATCAGGACGCATGGAAATTAGCATCTCTCCCTATATAAATTATGTTGTCATGAGACTGTAAATCATTGCCTGTAATTCCACACATACCGTAGTCCTGGCTTTATCATCAATTCAGTCTTCCAGAATAAGAAAACTATTTTATGAAAAGATTTTTTCTTAAAAAAAAAAAGAAGGAAGGAGAAAGAACAGATGAGTTTCTTTGCAATTATTACAATGCCTATAATGGTTATTTTTATTAAAATATTTTTAATTTCCAAATAAACATATGCACTACTTCTGAAGTTTGCGAAAGGAGATTTTGCTGAAGATTTCCATTGTTAAAAATTCTCTCATAGGCAATTTATCATAAGAGGTGTGAGATAGGAAAAGGACAAAGAATATTTTTTTTTCTCCCTTACTCCAGCTGTCTTCTTGCATTAAAGTACAGAAACTGGACAGAGGAAAAACAAAACAAACCGTACATTGGGGGTAGTTTTCTCATGCAATATCAAACAACCAAACAAAATAAACCTGTGAAGAGGAAGTAGGGGCTCTTTATTTTGACACCAGCCCCCAACCCACAGCCCTGCTGCAGTCTTTTCAGGCTGGGAAATGGGCTTTCCCAGCTGAGTTGGAAGTTTAGGGAAGAATTTTTATTCTCTAAGCAAAAGTCAGTTGAATTAAATTTATGAAGTGTCCGAGACAAACCTCAGAGCAGAGGGGAAGTAGCTAATTAGGAGCTATGGTGGTTTGAGGTCTGTGTTGTTTATTTCTCCTTTGGCCCTTTTCTCAACCTCCATAAAGTCCAGGACCTCTCCTTGCTGATTAGTACACTGGAGGGCTGTGGCTCCTCATCCCCCTACTCAGAATGTGAATGCAGAATTATCTAAACAATGGACTGCTTTAACTCTCCGGTTCACCCTTCTTTACATAATCTGGCTGATTTCTTCCTGGGAATCCTTGATACAATTCTGCAGACACACAGGCACTTCAGAAGCCTGTGCTTCTGCTGCTGGTTAGAGACCAGGCTGTTGCTAGTGCTCTTTCCCACTGATTCCTTAGGATTTTTGCTCCTAAGGGCAGGATCCATGTGTGTCTGTCTTTGCCATTCTATCATGTCCCTGCATTGCTACTTAATTTATCGAGCAATGTGAATATATACAGGTTGGTGACGTCAAGAAATATAGCTAAATAGCAATAGGTTGCCCAGTGGTGGGAGCTAGTGATTCCCAAAACACTAATGTGTTTCCAGGTGAGCAGGAGGATGCAATGGGGACTGGTTAAGAGGTGGAAAGACAGGCCAGGAGTCATAATCTGCACATAGAGTAAATTCAAGACTGCACAAGACTAGAAAATCTCCAATCACAGAGGGCTGTTATGTTTAGGGAACAGCTGTAAAAGAGACTCATGATAGGATTGTTTATGGAGCAAGATAATAGAGGACAGTCATGGAGTTTGAGGGAACAGTATTCTTGGATAGGAGAATACCAGAAACTGGAATTTCCAAGGCTTAGAAATAACTGCTCTGGATCAGCACATAGTGCTGGAAAAAGATTTCCCCCTTTCAAATGTTGATTATCTTAATTATAGCGTCCTCTCTTAAGGAAATTTTTAAAATATTCCCATGAAAATATTGTTTATATAGAGCCTGAGAACTGGTTTGCAGAACATAACTTACCATGGTGTGGAATGGAGAAGGGTAGGTTGAATGGGGCACCCTGGTGGAAGTGTAGTGTTGTAACATTGTACGCATAAAACCCTACCATTAAGAGTATTATTACTTATAACATATAAAATTAAAAAGAAAATGAAATATTGTTTAGGCAACTCCTATTTGCCTAAAATAACCTTAATTTGTGATAATTTTACACACTTGCATATATTAGTCAGTGAAATTTGCAAATTCATATACATAGTTTTATGTACAAAATAAATACAATGTATAGCATTTGATATATATCAGGTAATCTATGTAATTGAACATAATTTAGTGATCATTCATGAAAATATTCTTTCATTTAAAAATATTAGCCTAAGTACCAGACATAGTTCTAAGAAGTGGGAATAAGTGGTAACAAAAGAGAAAAGATTTCTGCTGTGGAACACAAGGTCTTGGAAGATGAGTTCTTTGGGAAAAGATTGATCTAGTAAAAGGGCAACTGATGACCACAGGTGGTCAAGGAAGGTCTAGGTGAGCTCAGCATGAGCCTAGGTCTGAGATGACTTCTGTATCACAAGATGTGTATTACATTGTAAAAGATTTTTTAAAAGATCCTTTAACATACTGTGGCGCAATTATTGGAAATATATACAATGCAAACAAGAAATTCTACTTATTTTTACCAAAGATTATGTGTGGCTTACAAAAATTTTCTGAGACAGCGTGGAACATGGAAACTATTCAGCTAAATAAAGGACACAGAAGGAAGATAGAGACCTTATCACCATCGAAAATACCTAACAAAAGTGTATGTGGGGTGGAAGGAATACTGCCAAGGTGATAGTATTGAAAGGGAGAGCCCTTTCCACCTTTCAGAGGGGAAGGTCAATCAGTCATGAAAGTAGAGCCTCATTGCAGCATCAGGGTGTCCTTGCAACAAGAGACCCAAGCATTTGGCCCATTCCAACTTAGCACTCCATTATGCACTCCAGATGAAAAAGGAAGAGGCCAGACATCTGCCAACCAGAACTGGCAGCCTAACCAACTTAAGCTTGGACCTTTTAGTCTCCCATAGTGTGAAAACTGCCTGCTGTTTAAGACACCTAATCTATGGTAATTTTATGTGGCAGCCTGACTTAGCTGCTTGGAGACCAATACAGTCATATTTTATAAGAAATTATCTGCACATGGTGAGAGAATGTCGATTTGTGAATTACACAACAGAAGCATACATTTTCTGTATCAGCAACATCCCTGAAAATTTGTACACTTTACTCAGCCCATCCAGTTCCTTTTGGATCTTACGACTGGGAAACCTGGAGGGCAGCTCACTTAGGGGTTGACTTACTGAATTGGACACAATACAGATATCTGTGCATTAATTTCAGAACTCAGGGTGCCCTCTCAAATCTGCTGCCTAAAATAAAGCAAGAGTCACGTGATTGTGGCAGGCGAGCTGAAGCTTCTCTCTCCGGAAATAGGCCTAAGGCTGAGTTGCACTTGAAACCATCTGCTCTTAGGACACTGATCCCAGTTTTTGATGGACCAAACTGCAAAGCTGAGGAGCGCCCAGAACACTGTCTGCATTATGTGAACAAGAGGGTCTGCTGCACAGATTACACTGTAGGGAGCCTTTGTCCATAACAATGTCCAGATCTCTAGATGTGGATGAATGTGGGTCTTCCTATGCTTTGCTTCTTGTGCTAATCTGCAATAGGAGAACAGGAACAACCAGGGTGGAAGACAGAGAATTGGGGGAAACTGTAATGTGTCTGAGAGGTGCCCCCAAGTCCCTCCCCCCAAGTCCTTGTCAGTTTGCCAACCAATGTGCTTCAAATCTCTACTAGTAGGTGTTCTTGGGCCTCTTTGGAAGTTCAGCCTCCCTACCTGCTCACTATCCCTAGGACTCCCTTGAACCTGATTTCTTGCTAAAAAAGTCAAATATGATGGTCAGATGTAAAGGCGGCATGTGAACCCAGTAACATGTTGAAGTTACTTTCTGCAGGGACACAGAAGGTAGGTTGAGGTGCTTGAGTGGAACCATTAGCTGAACAGGTTCTTGGAAGCTGTGATAGATGAGTCGAGGACCCTGGAAGTTTGCAGAGGGTGGGTGGGTGGGTAAGCAGAAGTTTCTACTCACAAGGAAGAATGATGCCTGATGACATAGTTTTCTCTCCTTTGTGTATGTGTGGAACATATGACTAGAAAGCAATTTCCCAGGACTGTGTGACATTACTTGGTAAAAGCAGATTTGTAGATGACATTAATCAGAATCAGCTGACTTAAGGAGGAAGAACAGGGGGCGGAGCAATAGCCCAGTGGGTAGGGCATTTGCCTTGCATGCAGCTGACCCGGATTCGATCCCTGGCATCCCATATGGTCCCCACGCAGTGCCAGGAGTAATTCCTGAGTGCAGAGCCAGGAATAACCCTGAGCATCGCTGGGTGTGACCTAAAAAGCAAAAATAATAAGGGAGGAAGAACATTAATGGGACCCAACTAATTGAAGAACCCTTGACACCTGATTCAGTGGTCAGAGATGGAGGAATTGGGAACCAAAGCATATGATGTGAGGTGCCACATGGCTTGAGGGTGGAAGGGCCTGGCACAAGGACTCTGGATGGTTTCTGGGGAACTGAGTTGTGTCCCGCTGACAACCAACAGGAAAACAGGTCTCCTGTCCTTCATACACAGAGGCAGAATTCTGGCGCCATCAAGACAAACCGAAGCAAATTTCCCTGTGCAGTTAGTTTTCTTACAATAATTAAGGCTGGCTAACACCTTGATTGCAGATTTGTAAGATGCTGAGCAGAGAACCCAGCCCAAGGTACTGGCCACTTGAGCTACTTGTAAGTTAGCTTAATGGCATTCAGCTTGCGATAATTTAATTATATAATTATAGAAAATTGGTCCATTTTGCTAATATTATAATTTTTCTGCGGATGCATGCACTACTATTGTATTATTTTCCTCATTAACTAATAGGTTAGTTAATGAGTAAACTTAGATAAGTTTCTTGCAATTTATTTCTGGGCTATACCCAGAATTCCTCACGGACTTACTCCCAGCTTAGTGCTCTAGAGGGTCTCCCGAAGGTGTGGCTCTGGGCATCAAACTCCAGCTGAGCGTGCCCTCTAACCTACTAGACTATCTCTCTGACCCATGCCCTAAATTTAAAGTCATTCCATTTTTTTTTGTAAATCACGGGTCTTTATTTTTCTATCATTTTGTTTTAGGCTCTGTGATTTACAATACTGTTACAGAGAGCATTCCCTGCGTGTCACAGTCCCAACCCACTCCCTCCACCAAGATGTCCATGTCCTTCCACTGTTGTTCCAGTATCCCCCTCCTCATCCTCGGTCCTTTCCCCCTACCCTTCCTTCCACTATGGTAAACTTCACAATAAATACCAATTCTCAGTTTCTGTTGTTTTTGGTTATTTGTTATACTCCGACTTTGACTGTTTACATCCCACTTATGAGAAGAATAATACTGTGTCTGTCCTTCACCTCCTGACTACCTCCACTCAATATGATATTCTCCATACTCATTTATGTAGCAGCAAGTTGCATGACTTCATTTTTTTTCCTTAAAAACTAGAAGTATTTATTTTTCTTGGACACTTGGGTCATTTCCATGTTTTATCTACAATGATAAAACGTGCAGCAATGAATTTAGGAGTACAAATATCTTTTCTGCATAGAGTTTCTGGGCTCTCGGGGTAGTTGCCAAGAAGTAGAATTGTTTGATCATATAGAAGTTTGAGTCCTAGTTTTTTTTTTAATAAATGTACACATTGTTTTTTAAAAAGGGCTGGGCCAGTCAGTGTCCCATCAACAAACAGTACATGAGGGCCTCCTTCTTCCCACATTAAAGCCAACATTAGTTATTTTTGTTATTTGTGAAGTTAGCCAGTGTCACTGGTGTTAAGATGATATTTCATGGTAGTTACTGGTGCCTGCTTGAGCAAATGGATGAACAATGGGAAGACAAGCGATACAAGTGATTTGATTAGAATCTCCATGGTGATAAATGATGCAGAGGACCTTTCTGGTAAAGTCCTACCAGTGCTTTATGTAACTTGGATATCAACCCTTTATCAGATGACTGGTAGGCAAATATTCTCTACCAGTCCGTTGGATGTCTTGTTATTCTGGTTATTTCCTTTGAGGTATTGAAGCTTCTTTTTAAAAAATTTAATTTATTTATGTAGTTAAATATTTTTTTATTATACCACCATGAGATATACAATTACAAAGATATTCATGTTTGGGGGGTTTCAGTCATACAGTGTTCCAGCACCCATTCCTCCACCAGTGGCCATTTGCCACCACCAATGTCCCCTGATTCCCTTCCCGTCCCCCAGCCTGCCTCTATAGCAGGCATTTTTCCTCCCTCTCTCTCTCTCTCTCTCTCTCTCTCTCTCTCTCTCCTCTCTCTCCTACACATTGTGGTTTGCAATACATACATTTAGAGGTTATCATATCCCTTTGCCTACATTCAATGCTCAGTTCTAAGCTGGTATTATCATTTCCCAAGAATTATTAGCGCCTTTGTCCCTTCTCTGTCTTACCTAACTTTTGACTCACACACACTTGTGGGAGGTTCCACCCATTGACAAGGCCTCCTGATCCATGTTTTCCCTAGCCTTGGATATTGGTATTACACTTTTTTAAATATCCTACAAATAAAGCAAGAATTCTATATCTGTCCTTTTCCCTCTGGCTAATTTCCCTCAGCATGACCCTTTCCATGTCCATCCATTTATAGGCAAATTTCATAACTTCATTTTTCCTGACAGCTGCATAGTATTCTATTGTGTAGAAGTACCATAGTTCCTTTATCCAATTGCCTGTTCAAAGGCACTCTGGTTGTTTCCAGATTCTGGTCATTGTGAATAGTGCTGCTATGAACATAGGAGTGCAGATGGTGTTTCTGCTGTGTGTTTTTGGTTTCCCAGGGTATATTCCCAGGAGTGGTATGGCTGGGTCATATGGGAGTTCAATTTCTAGTTTTGGAGGAATGTCCATATTGTTTTCCACAAAGAAAGCCATTCCATTTTTATCCAGAGAAGCACCCTGTCCATTTAGGATTCCACTTTCTGTGAGTTAGAACCTGACTAGGGCCAGAGTGATATTAGAGCTGGGAGGACATTTGCCTTGCACACAGTTGACCTGAGTTTGATCCCTGGCATCTCTGAGCACCTCCTGGAGTAATTCCTGTGTGTAGATCCAGGAATAACCCCTAAGCATCACTGGGTTTGACCCCAAAAAAGCAAAGAAAAATAAAAAAGGAAAGAACCTGACTACTGTCTTGCACAAGTATTAGTTCTATTGCACTGATGGCTTCTTGAGACCCCCAGCGTTTTCCCTTCAGTCTGATTCCTGGGGGGATCTTACCAGAGTCCGAACGAGTATTCTCTCCAGCAGCATCAACAGAGCCCCTAGAGATTCAGTTTTCTTTTGACTCACAAGTGACTGAGATTCAGAGGCCTGGTAGTGTACAGACACTGTTAAATCAATACGCTTTCTCAGGTGAAAGACTCCAAATCCGAGACCCAGGGACAAGACAATTGCTTGCGGTCATCACAGGGGCTTATCTCCTAAATTCTGTGGTAGCCCTAGGCAATTCATGCAATTCATAGTGATGGCATATTGGAATCCCCAAAACTGTGGATCTGAGTGTTGGTGGACCTTAAAATTAAAGAATTGAATTGGATTGAATCCATTTGAGTTGGATAGAAACATCCAATCATTAAGAACCATTATGAGGAGCTGGAGTGATAACACAGCGGGTAGGGCATTTGCCTTGAATGCGGCCAACCCGGGTTCAATCCCCAGCATCTCATATGGTCCCCTGAGCACCGCCAGGAGTAATTTCTGAGCAAAGTTCCAGGAGTAACGCCTAAGCATCACCAGGTGTGACCCAAAAAGAAAGAAAAAAAAAAAGAACCATTATGATCATTAAAAAAAGCTAGTGAGATAGTAAGATAGTGAATTTAAGATAGTAAGGGGTGAATTTACAACCAGTTCAATTTCTTGCAATTTTTTTTTTGGGTCACACCCAGCGATGCTGAGGGGTTACTCCTGGCTTTTTCACTCAGGAATTACTCCTGGAGGTGCTGGGGGACCATATGGGATGCCGGGGATCGAACCTGGGTCTGCTGAGTTCAAGGCAAATGTCCTACCCACTGTGTTATTGCTCTGGCCCCAATTTCTTGTGTCTTATTGTCTGCTTAGCACCACTGGGTGTGGCCCTGGAAACAAGCCTCCCACCAATCCCCACAAAACTATGATTCTACTGGGCTGACAGTACTATGAAATGTTGACGCAGAGTTGTCATGGTTCAGGAGATAGATCTAGAATAATCTGGTGGTTTGGCAGTTTTATGAGGTTCATCTGTCACATTGGGCTGTTATTTTCCTTCCTTCCTTCCTTCTTATTTTCCTTCCTTCCTTCTTATTTTCCTTCCTTCCTTCCTTCTTTCTTCCTTCCTTCCTTCCTTCCTTCCTTCCTTCTTCCTTCCTTCCTTCCCTTCCTTCCTGCCTTCCTGCCTTCCTGCCTTCATGCCTTCCTTCTTCTTTTTTCTTTCTTTTTAAAAATATTTGGATCAAGTCTTTCTAGAGGATTTTTCAGATATTTTTATTTTTCTTCTTTATTTGAAACTGTGGTTTATAAAATTGTTCATGATGATTTGTTACAGAGGTGTTCAATATTCTGACACCAATCCCACCATCACTATCACCTTCCCTCCACCATTGTCTCCAATTTATAAACCACCCCTTTAGCCTTCCCCCATAAAAGATCCACAATAATTTATTTTATATTGCTTGTTGCCACCAAATGGGTAATAGAATAATAAAAAAATTCTTCAGTAAAAGAAAATTTGTGAAAATGGTTGTATCTCATCAGGGGACATTAAGTCCTTTCATAAGAGTTCTCTAGGCTGTTGTTGCAAGTTAAGCCTTTCTGTGGTAATACTTTCGTTAGTTGAGATTAGTGGCTTCTATTTACATTCCTATGCAATCTGGTGTGCTCCTACTAGGATGTTAGGAATTGTAGAGTTTAAAGATGTTGCTCCAGAAAATCCAGAATATTTAACTGGCTGGAGGCGATGCCAGTTGTTGGGATGTGAGTGTGGCTGCCAGGGCTTTGGTAGCGCGGAGTTGGCTAACCTGCCCCTCACAATTGCCCTGAAGGTCTCAGTCAAGAATGGGTATCCGAGAATTATTGTGGCTAGTTGATCTCTTTTGAGATTTGTTTATGAAGTTCAGGAACAGAGTCAGTATCTGAGCTTACATAGTGTGGCAGTGGAATGTTAGTATGACTGCCAGGACTTCCAGAAAGAAGGGAGGTGGGAAGAGCTTGCTTCTCCGACTCCAAGAAGGAAGCTGGGCCATTTTTGTGTTAGAGAGAGGGTGTCAAGTATGGCTGTAAGCTGCTGTGCATTCAGGTAGAAAAGGGAATTTGCTCACCCCGTTCTGAGAAGGCCCTGAAGTTCTTGGCCTGGACCAGTCTACCTGAGAAGATTGGGCAGTATCAGTATCAAGTTCTATCTTTCTGACTCTCTTTTTATTTTTTTTATTTTTCTTTTTTTTTTTCTTTTTCTTCTCATGATTTTTTTTGCTCTTGCTTTAACCTTTTGGTTGGGTTGGGGTCGGGTGGGGGTTGGTTGTCGCGGGTGGGGTCCCGGGGGAACAGGGCGGGGGGGGCGGGCCCATTGGAAAATTTATTTTGATTGAATCATTGTAAGCTATACAGTTACAAAGCTGTTCATTATGGGGTTCAGTCACAAACCCATCCCCTCCACCAGAGTACATTTCCCACCACCATCAATGTCCCAAATTAACCTCGCTGCCACCTCACCCACATCCCAGCCTGTCTCTATGGCAGGCACTTTCCTACTCTCTCTTCTGTCTGTCTGTCTGTCTCTCTCTCTCTATCTTTGTCTCTTTATTTCTCTGTCTCTCTGTCTCTGTCTCTGTTCTCTCTCTCCCTCTCTCTCTCTCTCTCTTACTCTCCTTTTTGGCATTATGGCTTACAAAACACATCCTGAGAGTTTATTATGTTTGTTCCTTTACCTACTTTCAGAATTGGTCCATGGTTAGAAAACTGCTCCAAGTGCTGGGGAGAAGGCAGTTGGGTTAGAGGAAGAACTACAATGAAAAAGTTGGAAACGATCACTCTGGATAAGAACTGAGTATTCCCATATTCTTTTGGAGGTTGATGCTGGGCCACTTCTCTGTCAGCAAGATAATGGTCCCTATTGGCTTTAACTTGTGCTCAGATTTGCTTGATGAAGTTTTCAGTTGGGACCCAGCAATCTGAAGGGCATATGCTTCTCAAGGCAAAGACAGAGAGAGGACAAGAGGGCATGTGGAAACATGGTACTTCTAAGCCAGACTCAGAACTAGCATACACGTGCCTTTCTCCTCACATTTCCTTAGAGGAAATACATCACGTGGACAACTTTCAAAATGAATGGAAGTATACATCCAAAGAGGGGAAAGCATGGAGTAAATATTTTTGAATAACTATCTAATATACCCCAGGAGGTAAGCTAAATGTGTATGTGTCTGCTTGATCAAATCTTGATCCCCTTATGTGTGAGTATAAAGATATAACTTCATCTGTATACACAAGGACACAAAACCAGTGGTATCCTTAAGTGATGAAAAACTTAACATATGGACAAAGATACAGAATTTTTAAAAAAATTTTTATTATACCTCCAGGAGATATACAATTACAAAGATGTTCATATTTGGGCTCCAGTGATATATTGAAGAAACAGAATTCTGACTGAATAGTATTCAATGATTTTAGCACTAAACCTTGTCTTGCATTAAATTTTTTAGTTCTTTATTCTGGCCCATCCATATTAATTCAGATCACTCTGCTAAAAATGAGACAAGAGAGTATTTCAAAGAAAAATGTTCTCTATGAAATATTTAAGCATGGTTAATGCTACTAGCAAGATGGAATTAAATGTTTTATGTGATAGCTGGTGCTCAAATCTTGGTTAGGTTTTGGTAGAAAGGAAAGAACAGAGGTGGTAAACCTATGGCTTGAGTTTATTACTCAGTCACTCGGAGGAATTTTAGGTTGGATTTTGTTCCTTTTTCCAGTCAAACACCCAAGCTGAGATGCTGGGTTTTCTGTTTGTTCAGTGAGAGGAATGGAAAATAATGGAAAATAATGTATTTGTGTATCTTTAACTCTAAAAGAAAAATGTTGGAGAGGGAGCTTGTGGGATATATTAATATTTGTTGTGTATATACCATGTGTTTAAAACTGTGGCTGCCATCTTTTCACCAAGGTACCATGACTCAGAGAGGTAAAACTGATATAATGACTCAGTTAGAAAGCAGTAAACTGGGATTGAAATATTTTTTAGGAATGAAATTATATGTGACTGTAGTTGGGGTTCTTTCTATACTTCAGTGATCAGTTCTCCGTTTGGAGAGCAAATCATACGGTTAACTCATATTTGTAGCAAAGACTTTAAATAATTATGATTCATGTAAGGATATTTTGGTTCATGATGGACTTCATAGCCCATGGTAGTTCCTAAATTCCTATTGCTTAGTGACATTGCAGCCATAAAATCATAACTATAACCTTTTTATACTGGCAGCATCTTCAGACATCTCAGTGATGTTTGCACAGTGACAAAGTTGTCTGGTGACACCCTTTTACAATGGTTTCTGTTCTTCAGGAGTTGCATGCATGTACTGACCTTTAATTTCTTTCTACCTTCTATCATTCCCAACCAGCATTCTCATTTGCTGAAACTTCTTTCAAATTCCCTTCTTAGTTTTTTCCAGGCTAGTTCAACAAGACCTCAGACAACACGGTAATCAGTTTTAATCTTGCTGCTTACATTTTTGCTACTTCCTTCCTTCCTTCCTTCCTTCTTCCTTCCTTCCTTCCTTCCTTCCTTCCTTCCTTCCTTCCTTCCTTTCCTTCCTTCTTCCTTCCTTCCTTCCTTCCTTCCTTCCTTCCTTCCTTCCTTCCTTCCTCCCTCCTCCCTCCTCCCTCCTCCTCCCTTTCCTTCCTTCCTCCCTTCCTCCTCCTTCCTTCCTCCTTTCTTTCCTTCCCTCCTTCCTTCTTTTCTTTCCTTCTTTCCTTCCTTCCTTCCTTCTTCTTCCTTCCTTCCTTCCTTCCTTCCTTCCTTCCTTTCCTCCTCCTTCCTTCCTTCCTTCCCTCCTTCCTTCCTTCCTCCTCCCTCCCTCCCTCTCTCCCTCTCTCTTCTCTCCTCTCTTTCTCTCTCTCTCTCTCTCTCTCCTTCTTTCTTTCTCTTTCTTTCTTTCTTTCTCTCTTTCTCTCTTCCTTTCTTTCTTCTTCTTTCTTTCTTTCTTTCTCTTTCTTTCTTTCTTCTTCTTTCTTTTCTTTCTCTCTCTCTTTCTTTTTCTTTCTTTCTTTCTCTCTCTTTCTTTCTTTCTTTCTTTCTTTTTCTTTCTTTCTTTCTTTCTTTCTTTCTTTCTTTCTTCTTTCTTTCTTTCTTTCTTTCTTTCTTTCTTTCTTTCTTTCTTTCTTTCTTTCTTTCTTTCTTTCTTTCTTTCTTTCTTTCTTTCTTTCTTTCTTTCTTTCTTTTCTTTCTTCTTTCTTTCTTTTCTTTCTTTCTTTCTTTCTTTCTTTCTTTTCTTTCTTTTCTTTCTTCTCTTGGGCCTCACCCAGAGCTGGTAAGAGGATACTCCTGGCTCTGCACTCCGAAATTACTCCTGAGGATGCTCAGGGGATCATTGGGATGCTGCAGATCAAACCTAAAGGGCTATGTGCAAAGCAAACACCCTACTCCGTTGTACTATTGCTGCAGTCCTTAGGTTGTGACTGTATTTTAAAGATAGGGTCTTTGCAGAAGTATGGAGTTCAAATGAGATCATGAGGTTGGGCCTCATCCAGGATGGCTTCGTCCTGTAACAATAGGAAATCTGGACACAGAAGCATTTAGAGGGAAGATCATGCGGGAGATCCAGGTAGATCTCCCTACAAGTCAAGGGAAAAGGCTAGAAACTCTTCCCTGGGAGGGAACCAGAGCTACCAACATCTTGCTCCCAGACATCAGCATCCAGAACCAAGGGCGGTATATTTCTGTGATTTAACTCCTGCAGTTGATGCTTGGTTACAACTGCGAGCAAATGAATATGCCCCATTCAGAAACACATCTGTCAGCCAGATCAGAAGAAGGAGCTGGAAGGGCAGAGTCAGATTACTGCGGGAGAATTTGTTTATCCCACAACATTCGCAATTTGACTCTGGCTCAGTGTGTGAGTGGCCGAGAGACCACTGGATGGCATGTTCTGTAGGAGGTCACTGTGCTGAAAGTTCAGTGGATTTCAAATGTATAGCAAATACCAATGCTTCACTCAAACACTAAAATCGATCTAAAATCACATCATTTTTATATTGAAGCTTTTGTTCCCTGTTGGAATATTGCAGTCCACAAAAATATCAAAGGAAAGGATGGCGCTTTCCTGGTGAGGCAAGTTATGCCTCTGTTCTCCCGGCTGGCTAGTGGTGAGGCCTCTCTCCCGACGCATTCTTTCCCAGGGAAGTCTGGCTGGAGGCAGCCTGGGGCCCTCTGAAGGCAGCCGCTGTGAATTCTTTTTGGGTGGGGATTTAGTGGGGTTGTTTTCCCTCTGCTTTCTATTAAGATCAACTGCCAGTATGTGTTATGTCCAGACAACCACGTTGTGGAAACCCAGAAAAAAGGCTGCAAAATAGAAGCGAGGTAATCTCCTTGAAGTGGCTTGTCAGGGCCTAGGAAGGTCAGGGAGGGAGGAGCTGAACTCCACGGCAGCCCGAGATCTGAGTGGGGTGGTGAGAGTCTGGGGCGCCGGCCCTGTCTGCCTCCCCTCACACACTTGGAAATCACAAAGAGCCTTTCTGTCCACCACCGCCTGTGAACTGACTTTCATCATGGGCGCCAAAGACCTGCCACTCTTAGGTAATAAAGGACACGAAGATCAATCCCGAGGGAGAAGACTCCAGTTCCAGAATGTCCCTTTGTCCAGAAACAGCTGTGCGGAATTCAAGACTATCCAAGGATGTAAAGATCACAGGATCTCTTTCTTTCATTGTCTACTTGTTCGTCTGGGCGCCACACTGCGCTGCTGCCATCAGCGGAGCTGCCCACCACAGTGAAGGCGCGAGGGCTTAGGTTAAAGATTTATTCTTTGCTGCAAACGCTGGGGCCAACTTTTAACCCTCTCATTGCCTTTCGTGTAAAAAATCTACTAATATTTGAAGGAAACATACAAAAGGATCTATAAATCAGAGATGGCCACTCTAAAGCACAGGGAAACAACCATTTCCCGTCTGTAACCTCCAGAATAGAAGCTTTCTTTTGTTCAGGAATATTGCAGTCTTATGGGTGGCCTTCGATATTTTTTTTAAGAGTATAAATCGACGTGACTGAGCTGTCCAGTCCAGTGTAAAGCTTGGAGGGTATTAGGTCATGAGAATAATTAATTCAGGCCTTGTGCTATGTCTCCCCTGCTGGTGTACCTGTTAAAGGCACAGCACTGTAGTGCATCTCTTTGTTAGCTGCACAAATGCAAGTGGCCCAATTAAAAAAATCTGATTTCAGATAATTAGAGTTTATGCTATCTAAATTAAAATCCATCTATCAATCTAAACATCTGGTATTTAATTTATTTGGTACCCATTAATCTAGTGTTTTAGTGAGAGTATTTTGTGTAAGGCATTCAACAACCCAGAAAAAGTCAGATGAGAATGGGAAAGACAGAAGCAGAGCTACGTTTTAGCCTTTCTTTTTTACAACCCATGCTCCTGGAACTTTTTCATGACATGAGAAGTTATGACTTTGTCTTGGTGTATGGAGCACAGGATCATATTAAAGGTCATCTGCATGAGTGATTTTCAACCTCCTTACAGCAAGTGTTCACCGGTGGTTTCCAACCATTGTTGCCCTGCTCTGGGCACTTTCCTCAATCTAGTGTAACTTCAGAGAGGACCTTCACCCCCAACGGGGACGGCCATGCCTGGTGCAGCTTTTAAGGTTGGTATAGATGCTATATATTTGAAGATATTCTCTTCTCCCCACCTGGTCCTGGCCAGGGAATTATGTAACTATATGTCATTCTCTGGAGTGATACTCTGGGGAATGAATGAATGACCCTCAGGTAGCTGCCTCTGTGGAAGTTGGGGCTGAGCTCCATAGCACGGAGAGTATGAGTTAGACATAATGAATGGAGTTTCCCTAGTTTACTGCTTCCCCTTTGTATGAATTAAAGATGGGAGCACATACATCACTACGCTTGTTGTGTCTTGGACACTGAGTTTGATTTGATCTTACTGTGTGTTTGTAAAACTTTCTTGCAACTATCCTCACTCTCTTTGGAGGAAGTTGACCTCGGTTTCATGCTCAAGGTTTCAGCCTAGATGATGGAGCTAATGATATCCTGACTCTGATTTGTTTTTTTTTGGGGGAGGTGGTGGTGTTGGTATGCCCAGCCATGCACAGGGCTTGTTCCAAGGTATGTGCTCAAGAGTAACCTCTGGAAGTGCTCAGAGGATTCTATGTGCTGTTAGAGATTTGAACCAAAACCATTTACATGCAAGGTACAGGCCTTGACCTGCGTAGTCTTCAGCAATGATCCCTTTTCCCTTAGGGACTTGAATCCCGTTATTCATCGATTTGCTCGAGCGGGCGCCAGTAACGTTTCCATTGGACCCTATCACGTGCCAATGTAGCCCAATGGCATCTGGTTGATACAGGAATATGAAGAGCCTCAAACCGTTCCTTCAGGGTCTATACAAGGAAGTCTGACCATCTTGTAGGTGGGCGGCCATGTGATCTTTTGACATCCCGTGGGATCCAGTCAGTAATGGTTCTAGTCCAGCGGTTGTCTTCAAATCGCATTACATGTCCAGCCCATCTGATTTTCGATGCCTTGGCAAACGAGACAGCATCCCTGATTCTGGAATAGCAACGGAGGTCAGAACTCCGGGATTCCTTCTCTCACTTGAGTGAGGCGTGATATTCCAAGCATAGCTCTTTTGATTCCTCTCTGGGAGACCCGAATAGCATTCTCCCTCCTGCTTTCATAGGGCCCAGGTCTCTGAGGCGTATGTTAATGCAGGGAGAATGGTGGAGTCAAAGAGATGTGCCCGGAGCCAGAGGTTCTTTGTCCTTTTAGCTATTTCTTCGATGCCTTTGAAGGCATTCCATGCCGCTCTCTTCCTCCTGCGCAGCTCAGGTTTTAGGTCGTTCATCATGTTGACTTCTCGACCTAGGTACACATAACTGCTGCATTCAGAGATGTTTGTTCCATTGAGAGTGAATGGGGCCTCAGGAACTAGTTCATTCTTCATGAACATTGTTTTCTTTAGATTCAGCTGTAGACCTATCTTTCCACATTCTCGGTCGAAGTCAGCCAGCATTTGTGCCGCTTGGCTAATATTTGGTGTTGTTAGAACGATGTCATCAGCCAAGCGGAGGTGGTGTAGTTGCCGACCATCTATCTTCACTCCCATTCCTTCCCATTCTAATTGTAGCATGATGTTCTCGAGGGTGGCACTGAAGAGTTTTTGGTGAAATGGTATCACCCTGTCGAACCCCTCTTTTCACATTAATGATCACTTCTTTGTAGAATGGTGAGATCCTGGTGGTGAATCCGTAATACAGCTCACGAAGGATCTTGATGTATTGGGTTTGAACACCCTGTTTGGCTAGGGCTTTGATGACTGCTTCAGTCTCCACAGAATCAAAGGCTTTCTGTAAATCAATGAACGTGAGACAGAGCGGCATCTTGTACTCCCTACAAACCTCGAATGAGCTTGGTTACTGTGTGGATATGGTCGATTGTGCTGAATCCTTTCCGGAAGCCTGCTTGCTCGCATGGTTGTCCTTCATCTAGTGTTCTGCCAATCCTGTTCAGGATGACTCATGTAAACAGCTTGTAGATGATGGACAACGGGCAGATGGGTCGATAGTTGCCGATGTCGTGAATGTCTCCCTTCTTGAACAGTAGAACTGTCCTGCTGGTTTTCCATTGGGAGGGCACCTTGCATTCGGACAGGTAGCGTGTGAAGAGCCGAGCTAGTGTATTGATGAGTACCGATGGCAGATTCTTCAGGTGTTCGGGTCTGACTTTGTCTGGGCTTGGTGCTGTTCCCTTCTTTACCGACGAGATGGCATTTCGGATTTCAGAGGGGAGAACGTTGGGAATGACATATCCATCCTGTGGAATTTGGTATGTGGGCAGGTGGATGTGGCTATCAAAGAGATTTGAGTAGAAGTCATGGATAATCTTCTCCATTGCCTTTCTGGAAGATGTGATAGATCCATCAGGGTGTCGGAGGGCAGTCATCTTGGTCTTATAGTTGGCGAAGGACAGGCGGGCAGTGCGAATGCCTTTCCCTGCTTCTGCTGCATCTTCCAGTATTTCTGCTCTTCTGTCTTTGAGGTCTTCTTTTATCACTTCTCTGCACCGTTTAGCAAGCTTGGACGTTAGCATTTGGTCTCCTGAGTCTCGCCCTTGCCACGTGGCGAATGAGCTCAAGAGTTTCTGAAGACAGGCGTCCTTTTGTGTCTTTCTCTCTCTCTCTGCATTCTTCGCACAATCATGGAGGTGCTGAACCAGTAACAGAAATGTTTTCCTTAGGACATATCTAGTTTTTTATGTAGGGGTTGGCATCCCTTGATATGCTCTGTCTACAACATGGCATTCTTTTCAGTGCAGTGGCTGGCTGCCTCAGAGATAGCTGCTTTTCCTGGAGTGCCTATGTTATTTCATGCAGGCATTCAGTGGGAAATAGAAGTAATTTAGTATAAAATGGTAAATTAACCAATTTTCCCATTTTCCCCTAAACAGGGGCATTTAAAAATTCATTATACCACCATGAGATATAAAAAGACCATGTGGCCGCCCACCTACAAGATGGTCAGACTTCCTTGTAAAGACCCTGAAGGAACAGTTTGAGGCTCTTCATATTCCTGAATCAACCAGATGCCATTGGGCTACATTGGCACGTGATAGGGTCCAATGGAAATGTTACTGGTGACCGCTCGAGCAAATCGATGAATAACGGGATTCAAGTGATCAAGTGATCAAGAGATACACAATTACAAACACATTCATAATTGGTTCTCTGTCACACAGTGTTCCAGCACCCGTCCTTCCACCAGTGCCATATACCCACCATCAATGTCCCCACATTCCCTCCCACCCAACCCCAGCCTGCCCCTATAGCAGGTGCCTTTTTCTTTCTCGCTTTCTGTCTCTATTGCTCTCTCTCTTTTTCTCTCTCCCTCTCCTCTTACACTTTGTAGCTTGCCCTACAGTTATTTACGGTTTATGTTGTAAGTTTAGGTATATTCAATAGTGAGTTCTAGTGTGACATTATAATTCCACATTCCCCATAAACCTACCCAGTGTGTTGCAACTACAATGATCATTGATCACTTGACATCCCGTTATTCAATTTGCTTGAGCAGGCGCCAGTAATATTTCCATTTGACCCTATCACGTGCCAGTGTATCCCAATGGCATCTGGTTGCTTCAGGAATACAAAGAGCCTCAAACCTTTCTTTCAGGGTCTTGACAAAGAAGTCTGACCATCTTGTAGGTGGGCGGTGACATGATCTTTTGACATCCCATGGGATCCAGTAGATAACGGTTCTAGTCCAGTGATCGTCTCCAAATTGCATTACATGTCCAGCCCATCTGATTTTCGATGCCTTTGCAAACGAGACAGCGTCCCTGGCTCTGGAGCAGCGACAGAGGTTGGAACTCCAGATTCCTTCTCTCACTTGAGTGCGGCATGATATTCCAAGCACAGCTCTTTCAATTCCTCTTTGGGAGACCCAAATAGCATTCTCTTCCTGCTTTCCTAGGGCCCAGGTCTCTGAGGCGTATGTTAATGCAGGGAGAATGGTGGAGTAGAAGAGATGTGCCTGGAGCCAGAGGTTCTTTGTCTTTTTTGCTATTTCTTCGATGCTTTTGAAGGCATTCCATTTCGCTCTCTTCCTCCTGCGCAGCTCAGGTTTTAGGTCGTAAATCATGTTGACTTCTTGACCTAGGTACACATATCTGTTGCATTCAGAGATGTTTGTTCCATTGAGAGTGAATGGGGCCTCTGGAATTAGTTCATTTTTCATGAACATAGTTTTGTTGAGATTCAGCTAGCTGTAGACCTATCTTTCCACATTCTCAGTCAAAGTCAGCCAGCATTTGTGCCGCTTGGCTAATATTTGGTGTTATTAGAATGATGTCATCAATGCAGCAGAGGTGGTGTAGTTGCCGACTGTCTATCTTCACTCCCATTCCTTCCCATTCTAATTGTCTCATGATGTTCTCAAAGGTGGTGCTGAAGAGTTTTGGTGAAATGGTATCACCCTGCTGAACCCCTCTTTTGACATGGATGATCATTTCTTTGTAGAATGGTGAGATCCTGGTGGTGAATCCGTAATACAGCTCATGAAGGATTTTGATGTATTGGGTTTGAACACACTGTTTGGCTAGGGCTTCAATGACTGCTTCAGTCTCCACAGAATCAAAGGCTTTCTTTAAATCAATGAATGTGAGATAGAGCAGTATCTTGAACTCCCTACAAACTTCAATGCGTTTGGTTAATGTGTGGATATGGTCGATTGTGCTGAATCCTTTTCAGAAGCCAGCTTGCTCACATGGTTGTCCTTCATCTAATATTCTGCCAATCCTGTTCAGGATGACTCAAGTGAACAGCTTGTAGATGATGGACAACAGGCAGATGGGGCGATAGTTGCCAATGTCGTGAATGTCTCCCTTCTTGAACAGTAGAACTGTCCTGGTGGTTTTCCATTGGGAGGGGCACCTTGCATTCAGACAGGTAGTGTGTGAAGAGCCGAGCCAGTGTATAGATGAGTACTGAAGGCAGATTCTTCAGGTGTTCGGGTCTGACTTTGTCTGGGCCTGGTGCTGTTCCCTTCTTTAGCTACGAAATAGCATGTCGGATTTCAGAAGGGAGAACATTGGGAACGACGTATCCCTCCTGCGGAATTTGGTATGTGGGCAGGTGGACGTGGCTATCAAAGAGATCTGAGTAGAAGTCATGGATAATCTTCTCCGTTGCCTTTCTGGAAGATGTGATAGATCCATCAGGCGTCAGAGGGCTCCGGCGTCCTGATGGATCTATCACATCTTCCAGAAAGGCAATGGAGAAGATTATCCATTATTGTTCACCAACAATGATCATTACAGTGTAAAAATGTGAAAGATCCTGGGAAGGACCTGGTCCTAACATTAATTATTATCTAAGCCTGTGGCACAGCCAGTGCAGCTGTGGGTCTGATCTGTCTCTTGTCTGGTTTTGCTGGTTGTGGAGGCTGTGGGTAAATAGGGGCATCTTAAGAGGAACACTTCTTAAGGTGTTCAGTGCAATTGGCACAGCTGTGAGTCTATGAACTTAGTGTGGAACCCTGGTTTGAACTCATTCGGAATGTTCCCGTAGTTTCCTATGTGAAAAACAGTGCCTGTTGGGTCTATCAAGCATGAAAGAAATTCTTGCTGTAGGACCTGGCAGAAGTAGCAAAAATTCATCAAATGGGCTTCCCTGGTTTTGCCTTTCCTTGTGTTCTGCATCATGGCGCATCCCTCCCCTTGCATAGTAGCCTGCCTGAACCTCTTCCCCTAAAGAAAGAACTTGCTTGTTCCTCTTATACATTGGTGACAAATCCATGGAATTTTCTCCCTCTGAGAGAAAGCTTCCACTTAAGTGGGAATTTCTAGAAGCAATAGTTCAAAGCACAAGCCTCTCTCATGGTGACATTTAAGGCAAATGAGGTCTTGTAAGAAGTCAATTTGAGCAGATGGATGTTAGCTCATTCCTGAAATCCTGATACTAATTTAACACAGGATCCATCTTGTGCCCTGTTCCTAATTCTACATGATAGATGTTGACAAAAGTTGGAGAATCATCACCAAGAAGTAAATTTTTGTTGTTATTCCAGGGACTAGAGCCAGGGCCTCACACAGATAAAGCACGTGCTCTATCTTAATCATATCTCTGGCCCAAGATCACGTTTTCAACTTGGAACTCACAGTCTCCACACTCCCTCTCTAACATACTTATTTATGGTTCATAGTATTATACAGTGTGTATTCACAATTATATTGCCAGAGTCTCAGACATTAATACTGTTTAAAATATCAAACTGTGGGATTGTAGAATGAGTTCATGTCTCAGGAAATGTCAGGACAACAGGTGCTGGTGTAGAGTTTATTTACATTCTCAGCTGACAGACCAACCAATCTCACAAACTCCAGATTGATATCATAAAGTAGTGATAAAAATGGTAGGGATGGGGCCAGAGTGATAGTATAGTGGGTAGGGTGTTTGCCTTACATGTGGCTAACCCCAGCATCCCGTATGGTCCCAGAGCACTGCCAGGAGTAATTTTTGAGTGCGGAGTCAGGAGTAACCCCTGAGTAATGACCCAAACGCAAAATAAACAAACAAACAAACAAACAAACAAATAAATAAAAAGGTGGGGAATTTTAGTTTTTTGGTGTGAGTGTGTGTGTGTGTATATGTGTGTGTGTAATCACTCGAGGGAAACACATTTGTATTTCCATCCCAAATGTTAAAAGTGCACACTAAGTCTAATGAAATGTTATAGCTTGTGACTTTAGGTGATATAGTCCTCCATTGATGGGGATGCAGTTATTAATTGAAATCCTTCACTTTGTTTATCAGAAAAAGCCCAGGAATTAAAAAGCTACCAGGAATGGTAGCAGGACGTCAAAAAATCAAACGTGGTTTGAAAAAGCACCATCCACCACCAAAGATGAACACTTTCTAGAATCCAGAGTGAAGAGCAGCGCACTGTGGATGGGCCTGGTCCTAAAAGACCAGGTTTATTTTTTGTGGTAAAGAAACTGGGGTTCAAAGATGGGAAGGAAAGGAGTTTGCATAGTCAAAGGAATGAACATAGGTGCTCTATTTTCTCCTGTGCCATACAAGTTCTTCCTCTCTCCTCCCTCCCTCCTTCTCTCCTCCCTTCCTTTCATCTCTTTCTTACAACCTCAATCCCTCTGTCCCTTCCTTCCCTCCCTGCCTGCCTGCCTGCCTCCCGCCTCCAGCCGCCTCCCAGCCTCCCAGCCCCCTGCCTCCTGCCCCCTCCCCCCGCGCCTTCCTGCCTCTCTCCCAGTTAAATTCAAAGCCCTAGAATCTGCATCCCGCAACGTTTACTTGTTGAGTTCCTCTCGGTTCTGTTCAGCTGACCCTCATTAGTTCGGGTCTTCCCTGAGGCCCCTCACAAAATCATACTCATTCTCCATAGCACCTACTTCCTTCTCCCCTGACACTTGTTTACTGCCAACTCCTGCTAGAATGTAAGCTTCATGAAAGAAAAGACTTCTTATTCTTTTACTGTGAAATCTGTAGGAACTATAACAGGATCTGGCACAGGGCGGGTACTCACATCTGCTAGTGAGTGGCAGGGACTGCAGCGAATGAGGGAATTGGAGGATCCTGTTATCTCAGAAGACTCTACTCAGTGGAGGAAGAGTGTGAAGGTACTAAGCATTTAGTATTAATTCTAAGAAAAGCGATATAAGAAGCCACATGAATGTAGAGCAAGGGGTTTGACTGAGTCTGGGAAGCTGATGCCGGTAAGGAAAAAAGAGCGTGCCCATCCACAGTGCGCTGCTCTTCACTCTGGATTCCAGAAAGTGTTCATCTTTGGTGGTGGATGGTGCTTTTTCAAACCACGTTTGATTTGGTTCTGCATGACTAGTGCGGAATTCAGCTAGGCTGTGGCTGGTGGAGTTTAGGGACCCCCTAGAATGATCCTCTAAATAAGATTTCACAGAGATACGTATCATTGTGACTACACTAAATATGAGCATTCATACTCTATTCATTACGTTTGTTTGAAGTGAATTTATTTGAATCCAAGATATTACGTGTTACTGATGCGTGCCTGGGGACATTTTTAGCTGAGAGAGGACGATTTAACTACGAGTCTGCCACATGATGTCGCTGTTGCTTCAAAATGTAGAGCAACAAAACCACGTTTTTAACAACCAGTTTCTGAAAGCATTTGGCAAGGTAGAAACTGCTTATTCCAAAAGGGGAATATTTTTGTATCTTAAAAATAAACCTAAATTGTGCCTAGGCCATTTTAAATGGTAATTATTTTATTTAGTATTCTGATTATTTTCTCTGTTATATCAAATCTATCTTATTCATACTGATTTTTTCTGAGAAATTAAAAGCACCCTATATTTAACATTTAAAAAATATCCTCAGAGACTTTCAAACTGTAAATATTTCATGAAAATATTATAGAAACTAGATATTAAAGATGGCACACTATGAATGGGAGTTTGGGTAAGTCAGTTCCTTACCTGAGGTTGTCTCTAAAAATGGCCATTTAGACTCAGGCGTGTGGCATAGCCGTAGGACTCCTGCCTTGAAGGTAAGAGGCCATGGCCTGCATCCCTGGTGTCTCTATAAATGCCAAATGTGATCCAGGTGGCACCGTCCTTTGCGAAGTCTGGTGTCAAAGCAAAATCAGTGCTCTTTAGTTGTTTCACAACCAAGTGTGTGAGGACCATTATCAAAGGTGACCTTCAGTCATGCCAACACTATATCAGCAACAATGAAAAAAAGAGGAGAAACATAAAATCAGCCACTTATATATGTACATTCCACACCCTTCATCCGCTGATGTTTTCCTTAGTAGCGAGGCTCCTTTAAAAATTTGTCTATTTCCTGCTTCTGTGGCTTTCTCTCTCGGTCTCTCTTTGTGTCTAAGGGAACTTTTACCATTTCCTCTATCATCTGAATTATTTACTTTTTTCTTTTTATAGTTAGTTCATTCTTGAATATTTACTGGGGACCTATAAAGTGTGACATCCTAGTCTAGGTATTATTGATGGAAGGTAGATGAGCATGTTATTTATCTCTGTAAGTGAAAGAGGAAGCTGCCGTGATCAGTCCTGTTGGGGCCAGACCACAATACATTTCTGACGTCCTGCTACCATTCCTGGTAGCTTTTTTAATTCCTGGGCTTTTACTGATAAACATGAGGTTAACAATTGTCCATCATAAAATTCTGCTCCAGATCTTAGCCTGACTGAGAGGCTGAGACAAATGGCCAGACAGGGATCTGTTAGATCCCAGCATCCTCTGTAACATTTGCCAAGGGCCCAATTTCCATTTAAAAGGGTCTGCAGGAAAACCCTTTTCTTTAACTTTAACTGAAATCCCTGTAACTCAAAGACCCAGTTTTCCTATAAGAATCCCATAGAAAGAGCCATAATTAGCTTAGTCCTATACTAAGCTCCTCCCTCCTTCCAACAGGGTACCTTTCTTTTCTTTTCTATTTTTCAATAAACTTTTCTGCTTTCCAACTCTGAGTGTCTTTCTTTAATATTCAATGTTTTCAGTCTTGAAAATATTGAAGAACCTGAGAATCGTGAACAAACAGAAACCTGCTGCTGCTGCTTCTGCCTCAACTATATCATAAGGGTCTTAGAATCTTGTAAAGTTGAAGAACAAGTTCACAAAAATAATAAAATGAATGATCACCACCCCTACATGTGTTACTATACAGTAGACCCATGTCAAGCTCTATACTTGCTTCTCATTTAAATTCCATGACGTTTCTTAACCCTATTTTTGAAGGTAGGAAAACAGTTTGAGAGTGTTCCATAACTCGCTTAAAGTTCAATGGCTTTTATGTGTTGGAGCTGAGATTTGTATTTTGGTGTTTTGTCCCCAATACCTGACCAATGAATTACAGAATTTTAGTAGTAATATCAGACAACATAAGGCATATTAAGACACAAAGCTCAAAAGTGTTACGGAAATTCTTACCTGGGGAGGCTCCTTCACTGCCATTTGATATATGTCCTGGAACAGAGAAGGGAGCATCAGCCAAAGAAAGGTTTAGTTCTTGCTCATAGTTACAAAACAAGCTAGCTTGGGGTTTTGGTTGCCTGTGTTGACTTGGGGACTTTGGCTGAAGGGTTGCAGTAGCTGTATTTTCTGGAAAATGAGCAAAGAGAGTGAGGCATTAGGATTTTATTGATATTCATTCTCTTGCGCACATTTCATTGGACAGAATGATCATGGCCATGCAAGAGGGTTGGGAGAGAGGAAACGCCTAAAATAGTAGTGGACATTCTTTAGTCATCAACTGGATTTTCTCCCTGGAGCGAGAAAAGATGTGTTGTCATCCAGGCTGCTGGTTTGGGGACCACACCAATGGTGCCCAGGGGTTACTCCTGGAGGAACTTGGACCATGGCTTCAAGCACGCAAAGTATGCATCCTTATCCCTTTGAACCACCTCCCAGGAATTGTCATCCAGGTCTAATCAGGGCATAGTCTGCACAGAAAGGTGAATTGACTTACTTGGGATGACATGGTCACTTTGGAAATAGTTACAGAAAGGAGGTGAACAGGCGGTGATTAATACGAAGGTATTTCAAGAGTCCTTTCCCTCCTCACCTCTCTGTTTTGCATCTCTTAACTTCCATCATTGGTGAAAGAGATGATCTTCCTACAATTCCAAGAATGGTTTTCTATTTTCTTTTTGTTTTTCTTTAGATGTGTGTGTGTGTGTGTGTGTGTGTGTGTTTGCATGTGTGAGTGCACATGTGTGTTAAGTGCTGAATTTGAAAATTAAAATGCTCTTCAGGGAAATTGTACATTGAGTCTGAATCAAAGACTCAAGTCTCTTTCGGAGTGATGGGCTAGAGATGGAGTTTTCTAGTGCAAATAAGCAAATAAACATGCACATAAGGTTTGAGAACAACACACTCCTCATCCAAAGCACAATGTCTCCCAGCCTTTTCCAGTGGAAGATCACTTTATAGGAAGATACATTGCTGTACAAGTTCATCAACAGGGATTTGGAAGATAATCGAAATACCAGCTCATTGTTGTCTGTGGTGAATGGAGCAGTTGCTCGTTTCAAGTGACATACTAGGTAGCTCTCTTCCAAACAGCAAGGTGCTTACCCATGTGAAAAAAAGAGAGAAAAATGAAAAGGAACAGCCAGATTTGGTTACTGTCGGAGCCACATGATTCAGAGATATCCTTGATAATGACAGTTGCACAGCTGGATAATTAATCAAAGTAGGAAGAGAATATAGAGCACTCTAATGCACACAGCTCCATCCAGTCTCCACGGGATCAGGCCATCATCTGTTTATTCTCCTTTGGAATGGCTTGAGATTATTCAATTATTCAATAGCTTCCCTCCTGGCTGTGATGGGATGTATGGTTTTTAATTGGCACCAGGGTCTTTCAGTTCCTATGAACTTTGCTAGTCACTCTTGTGATTCTTGTCCCTGGAAGCCTGATTGTTTATCTTTATCTAGAGCTGGGCCCCAGCAATGCACCTTGGTATTCTCTTCAGCATTTTAAAAAAGCAGGTCTGCCAAGCAATTGGTAGCAAAATCATGACAAAATCTGATTTTAATATTGCACCTTAGAAAAAATAACAACCTGTGTTGTTCTTGGCTTAGAACATGGGATAAAAAAGAAATCTGTATTTGACATCAATTTTCTACCATTATGTTTTATTTTGTAAATATTATCTTTTCCTTAGGAAGGATATTTTTTGGTTTTAAATCAACTGATGTGTAAACATTTGCTTGTTATAATGTTTTTTAGAAGTATTTTCTGGAAAATCAATTTAAATATTTCTGAAATATAAATATGGTATTTTCAAAGTATAGAGAGATTATTATAAATGTTATTAAATTAAAATATTAAGAAATAGATTATCACCTATTTTAGAAACTTTAAGCATAAAATGACAATACAATTTCATAAGTGCCTTGCTTTTACTCTTTTAAACTAATTTTTTCCTTCTTTAGTGGAATAATTCACCTTGAGATACAGTCTTACAACCTTCTGTATTAATTACAATGATCTTTCCCTGCTTTAGTGCCTCCCTAGCGCCATCAGATATATTATTAATAATTTGCTGGCTATGACTCCTTCATCTGATAATCTGATAATTTCAATGTCTCTCACAAATCCCAATGACTTTTCTGGTTTCCAGAGTCCACTTTACTTTGACTACAAAACCAAATTCTGTTTAAATTTTTTTTTAAAACTATCTCTCAACAATCACCCTTTCATTTTTCTTTTATTTCCTTCTAAGTGCCTTGTCTTCAAAGTGAGGTTCCCAGATGGATAGCAGGGTGCCACTTGGGAGCTCGTTAACATGCAGAACCTCCAGAGCCACCCAGTTCACCTGTTAACGAGCTCCCAGGTGACTCCTGAGCACTTGTCTCGGAGACAACATGCCCGAGGACCTTCTGGCCACATTGTTGCCTCCATGCTTTGCTTGCACTTTTCTTCTGCCTATCCTGCCACTGTCTCTTCTCTATGCTTTGGACATATTTTATTCATCTTTTGGGGTTGGTCAGTTGAACTTTCACTTTTTCCCTTAAACCGCATAAAAATCTACATTGAATCCTGATTTGGTGTTTTTTTTGAAGTCAGATTATTCAGTAAAATATCACAGTCAAAACTGTTCTCACAATCGTATTAAGTTGCTCAACAGCTATAGTCTAGGTGGTCTAGTGTAATTTCATAATAATTTTATAATACATACAAAATAATAATTTTATAATAATTACAAAATAATAATTATAAAGTTATAATTCTATAATTTTACAAACTATTGATAAAGCTTGATGAATCTATTATTGATAAATCTTATAGACCATATTTCTTCCATACTGAGAATACTTCTATTTCTTTGCTTGAATGCCAGATATATTGAGTAGCTATGTTTAAAGTCACATAACAGAGAGTATGTCTCTTCCACCTTCATACATATACACTTGAATTTGCACAAATTAAATATATGTAAGATGAAACCCCCTGATGTCAGGTTTCATCTGTGTTCCCCTCTGCATTTTTATTGTCATGCTACGTTAGATTTGGTCTGAGAAAATATGAATTCTTGGGGCTGTTTAGAAAAATATGTTCCGGATTCTCTGATTAAATTGTGACTCATTCTCTTTGCATTAGAGAATGGATACCAGATATTCAATGCATTAAAAGAATTGAAGAGAAACATCTTCTAATTTGCTATGGGGCTTATTTGGAATGGGAAAGAATCTGTATATAATAGGGAAACAGAAGGAAGAGGAAGAAGAGTAAGAAAAAATCGTCTGCAAAAAATTTGGGCAGTAGTACTAAAAGAGATTTAGAATGTTTCTCACCTGTGTTCACATGGTGTTGAACTTATGGTCTTATTGTATACGATTTCTTCACCTTTCCACCACCAAAGTGCCAGAGATCCTCCCGCTCAGGCCCCTGCGTCAAATCCTGTCCATCTACTTACCCCTAAAAAAACACTTTCATATAGTTAGCATTTCCCATATAAACTGTATTACATTCTTTCACACACTGTATTGAGACAAATTCCCAATATGATCATATTCAGAGACAAGGCTTTAAGAATTTAATTGAGGTTAAAGTAGGTCATAATATTTGAGCTAATCTGATAGAACTGGTACCCTAATAAAAACAGAACAGTTCACTCATAGTGGCATATCAAGAATGCAAGGGGACAATGTCTGAAGAAGACAATCCCTGAGGCTCTGGTGACAGAACTCAGGTTCTTGCCAAGGGTGAGGAGCAGGGGTCATGAAGGGGTCTATGGAGAGTGGTGGACAGATTTTGGCATACTTTGGTGGTTGGTTGTACCCCTAAAACATATCCCTAAACGTCAACATCTACGCTTTTGTAAGCCAATGTTACCTTCAAGAAATTAAAATAATGAAGGAAACTATGTGGTGGTATGAAGACTTGAACTCCAATATTGCAGCAGCTTCATTTTAGTACCCAACTGCGAAGAAGCTTTTCCACTGAGAATGGATCCTCTGGAATGGAATGCTCTTGGGAGTTTATAGATATGTAGGTCTTGAATTCGTTTTCTCAAAATTAAATTTTGTTTCTGTGCTGATTTGAAACATGGTCCGGTAGCCATATTGCCTTGGAAAATCACTTAAAGCATACAAATGAATGCATTAGCTAAGCATATCATTTTACCATCTCCATCTTTTTGAGCTGAAAAATTTAAGATTCTTGAACTTAATTGTATCAAAAGTATGTTTTTCTCGGGGCCATGTGATCAAGTAGAGAAAAATTGCCAAGACTAGGTGGTTTGGCTTTTAATTTATTTTTGACTTCATACTGCCTTCATGAGTGGTTAATCTTATGTGTCAGTTTGATTGGGCTGTGATGCACTTAAGTGACTAACTGTTATTTGTGATGTTTAGGTAAAGGTTAATGTTTGAATCACTTGTGAGTGAAGCAGATTGCAGACCATGAGTGGAACCTAGATTGACCACTCACAGATCCGCTAGCAAACTGGTTTTGGGAACAACTGCAGAATTCTTTCTTCTTTGCAGGATCCAAATTGCAGACCTCGCCTGGACTTGCCAACCTCCATTGGCCTCTGCCTTGAGCCAATGACTTAAAATCCTCCTCCTTTCTGTCTCTTTACATTCTTTATTATTTTTTCTTGGAGGAATCCTGATAAATACTCTATGTAATCATGATTCATTCCTTCTCTCTGAAGCTTTGGTGTGTCTTCTTTAAAGAGAGAAAGTCTAAGGTTTTCCAGAAAGAAAAATTTAATGATTAATGAAATTGCTAATTTTGGGCTGGATTTTGTACAGTGCAGAAAACAAAGACTTTCCTTATATGCTCTCAACCCATATTTGATCTCTGACACCACAAACGGTGCCCCGAGAACTGGCAGGAGTGATCCCTGCTAGGCGTAACTAAAAACAAACAAAAGGAAGCTAAATTTTGTAGTGGAATGTCTCTAGAAGTAAGTTCTAGAGACACTAAAACTTAGACACTAAGAACTTAGACACTTAGACACTAGAACTTAGACACTAAAAATAGAAGAACCCTTCACTTCTTAACATTTTGGTTGGGATTTAGAGGCAGCTTGGAGAATTTTCGAGAAGATGTATGTTAGCATTTGTTCCCCCAACAAGATCTGCTGCCACTGACAGCCTGATACTTCCACCAACCTATACTGCCCTGTACACAGGCTCCTTCCTACTCCGAGCACTGGACGTCTTTCTGATCCAGGCTCAACTCACCCAATTTCTGAGTTAGACATGTTGGTGGCAGGTAGAATATCATTTGACTTAGATCTCAACAAGTATCTCTAGAGAAGGATTGGGAGTTGCCAGCCAATCTCATCATTACTCACATAGGCTCCGGCGCGGGCGGGAGGATGGTGGGTTGCCCCCCAGGGGGCCCCCCCCCGGTTTCCGTTTTTCCGAATGCTGGAGGGGCGTAGCTAATGCGATGCCGTGTGTTTTGATTCGTCATTATAGCCTCTCGGAGGTTTTAGGGTAGTGCTGTGTACTTACTTTATTATTGTTTCTTTGATTCCTCATCATTTTCTCTGTCAGCAAAATGAACACAGACTCACTGCTCTTAAAAAGAAAATAAATTCACTGTAGCATCATTCGATAATCATTGTTCATTTTAAGTGTATTCATGTTCGATTGTATTCTGTTTCTCTCTAATGGAGGTAACCAAGCGAATTAGCACTTCTTGTTTTCACTTTCCAACAGCTTCTTGTTCTTGGGTTAGAGAAGGGAGGTTGCTTCATTTCCAGTTTTAGGTCAGTTGGGCTGTGTGAAGGTTGTTCACTACGGTGAATCTTCACTTCACAGTTGCTCCTCTCAGCATCCAGTCATTCTACCACACTGTTGTATTTAGTGTATATCTCCTCCCCACACCATTTTGAGTGTCTACATATTTATACAGAGAAGAATACAGAATAATTATTTGTAACAAACCCAATCTTTTAAGATAACACACTTCTGAACCTTTCATGATAGTGAGGCACCCTGGACATAGTCTGAAAAGAGAGCACTGACAGAATATAACTGTTTAGCAAAAAGACCTGAAACTTTAGGGCTAAAGTAGTAGGGGTACTACTTTAGCTTGGTTTGGGTGAGGTCATCTTCTTCTTGGTACAGCATCATAATTGTGTTGCTTTGCTGTTGATCCTTGAATTTTGGCTAGTGTTTCTAAGAGCTGGCTTACTCTTCTTATTCCTCAAATTTCATTTTTTTTTTTTGCTTTTTGGGTCACACCCGGCAACACTCAGGGGTTACTCCTGGCTCTGCACTCAGGAATCACCCCGGTGGTGCTCGGAAGACCATATGGGATGCCAGGGATCGAACCTGGGTCGGCCCAGGCCGGCCGGGTGCAAGGCAAACGCCCCTACCCGCTGGGCTATCACCCGGCCCCTCAACTTTCATTCTTGGGTCACCTTGCAGCTTCTTGTGGAGTGAATTTTGTCTATCATTTGCACCATGATACCATTGGAGGAACATTTGGAACAGGCTTATTGTGCTAGTCAGAAGCCCAGAAAAACTCAAGGCCCTGTTTCCTGCTCTCAGTCGACAAGTCATGCTGCTATTTTAATACGTATGTGGTCCATACATAGGTTGGCACTAGGATGCCTAGGAATGTGACTGGCCAGATGTATCAAATTATAGATACACATATAAAATTATTTTTCGTTTATCACAAAGTGAAATAAAACTGGGAATCCTTCATTTGTCCAATAATTTTATCTCGGATCCAGTGATTAGTGAATAGTTTGGTTTTTCCTCTTCTCCTTTTCCATAGATTGGTGTCTGTGACAAGCTTCATAGTATGGTAAGTTCTTTTTGATAATACCCTTTCCATTTGAGACATGGCATTTAAATATGCACTTAGACATATAATGGAAAAAAGTTTTGCATGTTGATTTTTATTGAGCATAGTCATTTTACCCCAAGTGGGCTTTTTAATGGTGAATAAATTTCACATTTTATTTTTGCCTAGGTTTATGAAGTGTTCATTAAGAAGTGTTTATTGATCATCTTATGCTCTCAAACATTGTTTTGGTGCTGGCAATTCAGTGGTAAGCAAGACAAATATGTGTATACTCTTAAAGAAGTTCTGGAAAATGATGGTAGATATGGTGATGATATAGAATGAGTCTGAGTCACTGTTAATGCTGTGTGGACCATGTCACAGTATCACTGTATCACTGAGTCACTGTTAATGCTGTGTGGACCATGTCACAGTATCACTGTATCACTGTCTTCCCGGTCATCATCAATTTGCTTGAGCGGGCACCAGAACATTTCCATGTGTCCTGTCTCATGCTAGTAGAGCCCAAGGGCATCTGCTTGCTCCAGGAACATAAAGAGCCTCAAACCATTCCATCAGATCATGGGAATGAAGTCTATTAGTGTTACTGGTATTTGGCATATCAAATACAACACAGGTAGCTTGCCAGGCTCTGCCGTGCAGGTGGCATACTCTTATAGTCACCTCTGATCTCCATTATTTATTGATGAACTACGAGCCGGGCTGTGATCAGCTCTTCTGCTGGGTGGAGTTCTGACAAAAGGGGAGTCTTGATGTGGAAAATGGCGACCCGCATGGAGTTGAGGGTCGTCTGACTTCTTGCCAGGCTCTGCTAGGGTGGTGGGCCAGGGCTAGAACCCACCATCCCTCCTGGGAGCCTCGTGAGCGGCTGGGCACAGGGAGAGCCGGTAGCAGCTTTGCCCCATGTTGTGAGGCTCTGGATCAGCATACCTGGGCGGACTTGGCACAGTATGAGTGACCAATGGAGTAAGAGGAGTAGGAGTGGAAACAGTAGCTACGACCTTGATCTCAGATGACAGTCATTGAAAAGCATGTGATCCAAACTAGGTCAGTACACATGCATCACTAGATCACTAGATCACTAGATCACTAGACATCCTGTTGTTCATCGATTTCCTCGAGCTGGCACCAGTAACATTTCCAATTGACCCTATCATGTGCCAGTGTAACCCAATGGCATCTGGTTGCTTCAGAAATACGAAGAGCCTCAAACTGTTCATTCAGGGTCTTGACGAAGAAGTCTGACCCTCTTGTAGGTGGGCGGCCACGTGATCTTTTGACATCCTGTGGGATCCAGTTGGTAATGGCTCTAGTCCAGCGGTCATCTCCAAATCACATTACACATCAATTTTGTTGTCTCCAAATCACCAGTACATAAAAAATACCCAGGTGTAGCCTGGACCAGGGCCACCTCCCACCACCTCGGCTCCCTCCACAAAGGCCTGACGGCCCCACCCAGAACTGCTGCTGGGGTTCTCGGCCAGACACCAGGTATTCTGGTGCAGGGCAGAGTCTCTGCTTGCCTGCCCTGTGCTAGACTGATGGGAGTCTTGGGGTGGGGGAAGGATTTTGCTCCTTGGCTGGTCCTCTGCCAGGCTCCCAGAAGTCAGAAAATTTTGCTCAACACAACCACAGTCATCCTCTTGTCCGGACTCCACAGCTAGACACAGCCCGATACCCATAACTTTGCACCTGCATGATATTGCAAAACCTGGTATATCACAAACGTATGGGAGTCAGAGGCACGCGGTAAGACACAGTGTGGGTAAGACAGTGAAGGGAACAGTGTGCTGATAATCATTAAAATGATGATATCATCCAAGAACTGAACATTAAATATAGGCAAAGAGATGCACATGATAACCTCTAAATGTATGTATTACAAATCACAATGTATAAGAAAGGGAAGCAAGGAGAGTGAGAGAGAAGGAGAGAGAGAGAGAAAGACAGAAAGGAGATAAAGAACCTGCTGTGGAGGCAGTCTGGGGGCAGGGAGAGGGAAGTGGGGACATTGGTGGTGGGAAATGGGCACTGGGGAGGGATGGGTGCTCGAATGCTGTATGACCTAAACTCAAACATGAACATCTTGTGATTGTATATTTCACGGTGGTAGTGGTATAATAAAATATTCAAAATAAAATACCCAGGTAGATGAGGAGGAGCAAGAATATCAAAGGTGTTTGCATTCCTCTCTTCACATAATCTGAATCTCTAATACTTTCATTCCTGCTTTTCTAATTTAGATATCTAGTCATTAGATTTTCTTGAAACCTTACAAACCCGTAAACTATATTTTTGTTTAATTTAGCTTGATTTAAGTTTTTATTATGAGCAACATAGACCTGACCAACTATGAAGGGATGTATAATAGACCTGACCAACTATGAAGGGATGTATAATAGAAAGAGTAATTTGTGTCAGCTCCCCTCATTCATGCCATAATTAGATTCTCTCTGGGGCTAGCTCTCTGTCTACCTCCACAGAGATAGCTGATATTCATTTCTATAATGAAGTACATAACTTCACACATCATTAATTCAAATGATTCTCCAAGTTCATGGGAATGAAGATTTTCTTCTTCTAGTATGAACTTTACTTCCTGACTTTTTGTATATTTTTTTTAACTTACACTGATCTCTTATAAAATGATTGCTTGGCAAATGTTCATTCTGATCAAGTTGAATCACATGCTCCACCACAGATATCATTAGTCCCAAGGCAGAGAACAGTTTACCACATAGGAACCTGATATCAAGCTTGATTCTTTGTATGAAATGACATCATATGTGAGACATCCAAATTAAGCCAAATCAATAATAATATAACTTCTTTTTGGTTTTCTTTCTGTAAGTTAAAATGCCAACCAACCATGCTGTATATGGTAGGGAGTACATAACTGAGAGGGAAAGTTTGGTTGGGAGATAGCTTGTTGTATTTGAAAACAGATACAGTTCTTTTTGCAGAAAAACACCTTTTGATATGACAGTAGTTTCCTAGGCTGGTCAGAAAAGTCTCTGACTAAAAATATACCTCATATGGAGGTTATTGCTCTAAGTTACTGTAAAATGTAGCTCCGTATGTCCCCCAATCCTTGAGCCCATTAAAACTTGACTCAGAGTCCTACATACGTACATACAGGTCAGAGAGGCACCCCATACTCCTCGCATTACTACTACCACAGGTCTCCTTTGCTACTTACTGGTCTCAGGATTTAAACTTTATAAACAAGCTTGGGGCACCCAGTTCTATTCATCTTTGCTTCTCATGCTAGCCAGAAGCTTCTTGCCTAGTTTTCGTGTCTCAGTAGTATGTTTCTAAGGTTATCATTCCACCCTGTGTACAGTGTTGTCAGTCATCAGACTATGCCAGATTCTGGCAGTACTAGGGATCCACCTTGATGTAGGCCTCAATTGTGCACCTAAGTCCTCCCCACTTTCTTCACTGCACAAGGATCCTGTACTCTGGCATTTCAGGGTATAGGAATAGAATTCATAGAATCAATAGAACTCAGGAAACCTTGAAATTCAAAATCAACTTTCCAGTTTCCCAACCTCAGCAAAAGCTCTCTTCTTTGACATTGACAAATTGTTGGTTTAACTCTTTTAAAATGCAGCTAAGCAGCAGGAGGGATTGTCCAAAGGACAGAAATACATACTTGACACGTAGGAGATCAGGTTTAATCCCTGGTACAGGATGGTCTCCTAACTATTACCAAGAGTGGTCCCTGAACACTGAGCTGGCAATGGTTCTTACACATCACTGAGTGTAATACAACACACCTTCCCTCCCCAAACACAGATAAAATTTTAGAGACTTTTTTAAAGCATTCTGAGTAAATTCCCATTCTTCTGGTGAAGGACTGAGGCCTCTTCTATTTTGTTTTGGTCTTTGAGGTATATATATATATATATATATATATATATATATATATATATATATGTATATATATATATGTATATATGTATATATATGTATATATGTATATATACATATATGTGTGTATATATATATGTGTATATATATATATATATATACAGATTAGCAGACTCACAGCTAATGACAACCCCGGAAGAGATCCATACCCATCCACTTCAGACCCACAGCTGCGCTGCTTGGTTGACCCCACGTGGAAGCAACCCATGGAGCTGACCTCCCGGTAAGGGGCTTGTCCAGCCCCTGGCCAAGTCCAACATTGCTCCCAGGGTTTGTTCTCATGTGCTTGAGAGAGACCATGCTGGCCGGACTCGGAGTGGAGTTTTGGGCTCTTCCCTTTCCTCCACCTCCATGACAGTTGCCTCGGAAGAGAGAGGCCTACCCACGCCAGACTCACAGCTAATCTGCAACTCCAGAAGAGATCTAGACCCATCGACTTCAGACCCAAAGCTGTGCTGCTCGGCCAGCCCCACGTGGAAGCAACTCCTGGAGCTGACCTCCCGGTAACGGGCTCAGTCCAACATTGGTCCCAGGGTTTGCTCTCATGTGCGGGAGAGTGACCACACTGGCTGGACTTGGAGTGGAGTTTTGAGCCCTGCCCTTTCCTCCACCTCCACGCCAGTTGCCCCGAAGAGAGAGACCCACCCACGCCAGACCCACAGCTCCTTTGATGCGCGGTCCACGAAATGGTATTCTTAGAGAATGCTGATTTTAGGATAAGGTCCTTCCCAAGATCTTTCACATTTATATATTGCATACAGTTCTAGACAGGTTCTAACTGATACCAGTAAGCCTAGCAAGAAGACAGAGCAAACCACACATCATGCAGTTAGTCATTCTCAACATCCAGACTCCATAGTTCCTCAGAGCTCTATCCAAGAGCAAACCTGATCTTTACCCTTTAAGTTTCATCAGTAAATGCTCGAGATGATAGCCTTCTACTGAGACTATACCACCTACATGGCAGAGCCTGGCAAGCTACCCATGTTTTATTTACTTGTTATGCCAAAAACTAGTAACAATTATGGACCTCAGTTCCATGATCTGAAGAATGGTTTGTGACTCTTCCTGTTCCTGGAGCAAGCAGATACCTTTGGGTTACACTTGCTTGTGACAGGACTTTTGAGATGTTACTAGTGCCCACTCGAGCAACTCGATGAACAATGGGAAGACAGTGATACAGTGATATGTATATATATATATATATATATATATATATATATATATATACATACACACACACACACACACACACACACACACACATATTAAATGCACCATATGCACAGCCTAGGTTTTAACTATTTTTTTTTTTTTTTGGGACGGAACCTCTGCCACTGTGCCGCCGGTCATCAGGGCTACTCCCAGTCCTGGAAATACCAAGGATCCAAATGGGTTGATCATGGCCTAGGCAAGCACCTTAACTCATTTACTAACTTTCCAGCTGCTAGTTAGCTATTTTTTAGTAAAATGAAAAGTTAAGACTTTAGAAAAATGTCTGAGTTCAAAATCTTTTGGATTTTTATAATTCTTTCCAAATCTTTTGCAAATGTCTTATCTAATGCTTTAGTTGGCATTTATTTATCTTAAAGTATTTTCCAGAGTTCAATTTCACTTTTACAAAACAAAACTCTACTCTTCACCCATTTCTAAGTCCTTTAGTACGCAAACACAAGATACAGATCTGCCTACGAATAGGTATCTCTCCTGACTGTGGCCAGGCATTTGACTACTGGGGAGTGTTGCTATTGGCTCTGGACATTGGTATGCTGAGGGCACCTGTGGGAAGATAATATATAGAAAAAGTTGTCGGGTGGCTACAAGTCTTGGTATGTATGACCCAAGCCCAAGTTCCCAAGCCTTGGGAACTCTATTGGCCATTTTGAGATTTATTTTGGTAAAACTCTTGAGGATCCTGCCCTTAGTCCTTTAGTCTTCCTTGCATCTCCTTAGGTATCTCAATTTCCAGTTTTTTTCTTGGTTCCATTTCCAGTTTTCACTTCTGCACTGGTATGCATTTATTCACTTTCTGGACAGTGGGAAGTGGTTACTATCAGATGGGGCCCCATTGTAGCAGGTTGGGTGTGTGCTGTTCATACCCTATCTCTTTTGAAATTAGTAAAGTCTACTGGTTTTCACATGAGTTGTTGTTTTAGTAGAAGGCGAATAAATTCACATGAGTTTTACTTGGTACGAAGGGAAGGATGTGGGCAGAAGATGTAGGAAGTAGTTTGATCCACAAAAAAAAAACCTGCTAGTAGAAGCAAATAAAGAATAATCCAGGAGAAGACAATGAAATATTTTTATAAATTGGGATTTTAGGACAATTTGTCTGGCTCTTAAGAGTTGTGGAGACCCCAGTAATATTCTGACTACATATGGATAACTGAGTTTCTTTTTGAAAATATACACTCTTACCCCCATTAACATTTTAATTTAGGGGCCGGAGCGATAACCCAGCGGGTAGGGCGTTTGTCTTGCACACGGTCGGCCTGTGCCGGCCCAGGTTCGATCCCCGGCATCCCATATGGTCCCCGAGCACCGCCAGGAGTAATTCCTGAGTGCAGAGCCAGGAGTAATCCCTGAGCATCGCCGGGTATGACCCAAAAAAGCAAAAAAAAAAAATTAATTTAGGCCTAAAGATTTTAATTAAACAATAATCTGAATTACAGTTCATCATTTAGCCTTGAGATTATTATGCCTCTTCTCTCTGGTTAACTAAAGAATAACCATCCAGAATTAAACTGCAATCAGCGGCAATGTAGTTAGAATCAAATTGCATTAATGGGGTTTCTTTTTCTTTATGAATTCTTTAGCTTCTGCAAACCTGTCCCCCGTAATTCCAGGCTGCTTGAAGCATTTATGTTTGTAAACAGGAGCAGTGGCAGGCCTGCTTACACTGCTGCATCCCAGCCTACTACGGGGCTTTTTACAGGTAGCCTTCAGTTTTGCTTGGTAGATTGGAGCTAACAGACTAGTATGTGCCAGACCTAGCTTTCCCAGCCTGATTGGACTAGAGGGAGATAGAAGACTAAGGTCAAGCCAATTAGATTCCTCTTTTCAAAATAAAAAAAAAGAAAATCAGGCAATGGTGATCAGTGGAACAAAAGGGGTTCAGGGACCTAGTCATGGGAGGAAAGGGAAGCAGTGTGTAATTTTGCAAAAAAATTTTTTTTTCTTGAATGAGGGAGAAAATAACATTAAAAATCAATGTCCTGAATGCACATGGTATAAATTTAAAAAGTGCCCTATTTATTTATTTATTTATTTATTTATTTATTTGCTTTTTGGGTCACACCCAGCAATGCTCTGGGGTTTCTCCTGGCTCTGCACTCAGGAATTACTCCTGGCGGTGCTCGGGGACCATAGGGGATGCCGGGATCGAACCCGGCTGGCACAGGCCGGCCACATGTAACGCAAAACACCCTACCCGCTGGGCTATCGCTCCGACCCCAAAAAAGTGCCCTTTTCAGAAGGCAAGCATAGATAAGGCATTCTAAGATACCCAGCAATGAAAGGTAAAAATAAGGGGTGGTGACATTTGGTACTACATTAAAATTTTAAACAATGACATATATAAATAAAAACTCACACAGTTAACCCTAGAGAGGAGTGACTGGTACAAAAATCAATCAAGACAATTATGGCAAGTCTTAGACCCTTCAACATTCACCTGACTTGGGCTTGGCCATGAGTTCCAGCTATCGGTGACTTCCTCAGTATCAGTGGTGGTTTAAGGCTAGGACTTATCCAGACGTTAGTCTCTTCTCTCTTCAGGTATCTCTGTGTTACAGATTATCAGACCTGGGTCATAGTCCTGCTTATGTACCCAAAAGTAACTGCTAATTTGACCTTGTGGAAATCTCCAAATGAGGATTATTCCTTTTCCAATTTATTTTATTGACTTGCCGTGCAATACTGTTAGAAGGCTGTTCATGATTGGGATACAGTCACACAATGTTCCAACACCCACTCCTCAACTAGTGCACATTTCCCACCACCAATGTGCCCCAAACCCCACCCCAGGTGCTTTCCCTCTCTCTCTCTGTCTCTCTCTCTCTCTCTCTCTCTCTCTCTCTCCCTCCCTCCACCCCACATTGGGCATTATGGTTTGCAATACAGCTGCTGAGAGGTTATCATGTTTGTTCCTTTATCTACTTTCAGCGTGCAGTTCTTATTCAGAGTGATCATTTACCACTATCCTGGTTATAGTGGTCCCTTCCCTATCCTAACTGTCTTTTGCCCAACTGGTTGAAACAGGCTTCAAACTGTGGACCAAACCTCTTGACCCTTGTTTCTACTATCCTTGCATATTGGTTTCATATTATGTTTCTTTACACCTCACAAAAAAGTGCAATAATTCCATATCTGACTCATTCTATACTTCTTCTGATTCATTTCACTCAGCATGATACTCACCACGTCCATCCATTTATAAGCAAACTCCGTGACTTCATTTTTTCCTAATAGCATTCCATTGTGTAGATGTACCATAGTTTCTCTAACCAGTCATCTATTCTTGGGTACTGGGGTTGTTTTTAGGTTCTAGCCATTGTGAATCATACTGCAATACACATAGAAGTGCAGATGGCACTTATGCTGTGGGTTTTTGAAGCCTCAGGGTATATTTCCAGGAGTGGTATTGCTGGATCATATGGAAGTTTGATTTTGAGGAATGCCCACATTGTTCTCCACAAAGACTGGACCAGTCGTCCTTCTCTTGGGTCTGTTTGTACATGGAGTTTTTGTAAGCTATCTTGTAAGCCTTAAATGTTGATAAATGTATTTTTCAGTTATGCCTTTTAGTAAATTTTGTCTAGAATATTTTTAGAATACAGTATGTAGCATATATAATATACATTATATAATTTACCATTTATATTATTGGTAAGGCTTTCTGTCAACAACAGGTTTACTGATTATTAAGTTTGGATAGTGTCATGAGTTATATATGGTAGTTTGACTGTTTGTGTGGGGCCATGCCCCACCCCCACATTGGTCAAGGGTCAGTTTGAACAAAGTTTAACAGTTATTAATCAAGTAAAATAAAGATTTGAGTAAAGTAGTTACTGAATTTATATTCGCTTTCATTGTTTGTTTTGTTTTGTTTTGTGGCCACATCCGCAATGCTCATGTATTATTCCTGGCTCTGAATTCAGGAATTACTCCTGGCTCTGCTGGAGGGACCATATGGGATGCCAGGAAGTGAACCTGGATCTGCTGCATGCAAGATGGCTGTACTATCTCTCCAGTCTCATGTACCAGCTGTGCTATCTCTCCAGTCCCATGGGCCACATTATTTTTATATCAATGTTTCTCCCTTCTATTAAATTGGCAGCACAGCCTCAGAATTAAAATTGGAAATCACTGTTTTAAACTATACAAAATGGGTACTGCAAAAGGCAGATGGGTGACTGTCACTGTGCCATATACATGGTAGACAGCTCTTATCAATGAAATGTCTTTAATTGTACTTATGTAAATACTGCACATTAAATTTTAATGTATTTATAACATGCATTTATAATTTATAACATATATTTATAATTACCAGGAAGCCATTTCTGAGTAATGGCAACTGAGATGTTGACTATTTTTCCTTAGTAAACAAACAGCTCATGTTTAATGACTCTTAATGTTTTTGAGGATCAGAATGAGCATTGAGGCACAAGAAATTATTTGGATGTGATGTGTACTGCTTGTATGGTAAATGTTCATGAAAGCCTAAATTTTTAAAAATTTGTTATTCATCGACTTTTAGAACTGTTTTCCTTCCCAGGATCTTTCACATTTATACAGTGTAATGATCATTCTAGTTGCAACAAACTGGAGAGGTTATGAGGAATGAGGAATTATGATGTCACAATAGAACTCACTATTGAATATACACATATTATAGAGACATCATACATCGTTAATATCTTTAAGGAAAGCCACAAAGTGTAAGAGAAGGGAGAGAGAAATACAGGGACAGAGACGAAGAGATAGAAAGAGAAATAATATGTGCCTGCAATAGGGGCAGGCTGGATTTGGGTGGAGGGGCGTGTTTGGAACATGAGTGGTGGAAATTTGGCACTGGTGGAAGGATGGGTGCTGGAACACTGTATGGCAGAGACCCAATTATGAACATCCTTGAAATTGTATATCTCACATGGTATAATAAAAAAATTGTTATTCATTTCCTGTTGTCAAGTGGGTAAAACAAAACCAGCCTTTGTATTTGGCATTAATAAACTGACAGTGTGGAGTTTTCATTGAAAGGAGAGAGTTGAAGTGTAAATGTTATGGTATAATTGAAATGATGTTGTTTAATTCCCACAGCAACAGTAATCTTATTGCCCACTCCTTTATTTTTTGATTGTTATTCTCATTCCATTATAACAAAGCATAGAGTTTGAGACAAGAGAGTGTGGTGGTTCTCTGGAGCTTTGATCACTAATGGCCTCATCTTCAAATGGTCAGTAATAATAAACAAGAAGGTATTTCCAAGGGGGCAGAGCATTAATAAGGTAAGATTTTTAAATTAATTTTCCAAGTTAATTAAAATGTCCAAAAGCATAATAAAACTGCAGAAAATCTGGCAATGGAATGGCAGCAGACCTGATTAATGCAAGTCAACTGTCTTCTGAGGGTAATAGTAATAATGATGAGATTATGGATATGGAAGAACCTGCTAAAGAGAAATGTGATGTATCTTGAATACAAACTGTGTCCCAGTTACTATTTTATGGTTCACAATGGATCTTATTAAGAAGGAATAGCTGCAAAAATTACCACTGAATTGCTCAATAAAAGTATTGTGTAATTAACAGTATTGTAGCAGCAGCTGGAGCAATGCCTCCCATTGATATTACATATTCTCTATTTATTTCCAGTTAGTGAAGGGGTTGTGAGTTCTAACTAAAACTGTATTTATTCAACCACTCATTAAATATTTGTTGAGCTGGTCAATGTGCTAGGAGATAATGAGGGGTGTGACATAGAGTAAGGATCTGATTATACATTCAAGGGACTTAGGTTTAAGTAGGACAATTAAACTTTTAATGCTATTATCTCAACTACAATGTGCATTATTAAACTTTCCATTTGAGGTTAAAAAGTCAGGGAATATTTTGGCAAAAGGGATTTAGTAAAGTTCATATATACCACATGTACATATGGACTATCCTATACGGAATATCCTATATGGAATATCCTATAATGAAAATAGGGTAGTCAAGAGAGGCATTGGTTTTTGATGCTGATAAAGACAAAAGTTTTGTAGCAGTAATTATTTTATGAAAGTTTTTAGGCATATTTTATTTTATTTTATTTTTTTCTTTTTTTAATTAATACTTTATTATACCACCGTGAGATGTACAATTACAACGTTGTTCATGTTTGGAGGTTTTGGTCACATAGTGTTCCAGCACCCGCCCTCCACCAGTGCCCATATCCCACCACCAATGTCCCCAATTCCCCCCTCCCTCCCATAGCCTGCCTAAATGGCAGGTTCTCTTGGTTAGAATATTATTAACATTTATGATTAATAATAAATGTTATTGTGCACAGTACACAACTCGCTGCCATCAAAGTACCCCCAGACATTCCACCATGGTCCCTAGTTTACTTCTAATCCACCTCTTCATTTTCCCCAGTCCCATCTCCCCACTGGTTGGTTACCTAAGTTTTGTAATCCAAAGACAAGGATTCTTGAGTGCATATTTTATTTTACTTCTTCGAATTTTAATTTAAGAACTGTGATTTACAACACTTAATAACAGAGTTCCAGGAATGCAATGCTGCACACCATGCCTACCACTAGTGTTTTATGTGTAAGTTCTTATATTTTTTTAAAAGTTACATGGTATCTTTTTTTTAAATTAAACATTTTATTAGACCACCTTGAGATATACAATTACAATGTTGTTCATGTTTGGAAGTTTCAGTCACATAGTGTTCCAGCACCCTGCCCTCCACCAGTGCCCATTTCCCACCACCAATGTCCCCAATTCCCTCCCCCTCCCACAGCCTGCCTAAATGGCAGGTTCTTTATCTCTTTTTTTCTCTCTCTCTCTCTCCCTTCCTTCTCCTACACACTGTGGGTTGCACTACATACACTTGGAAGCCATCCTGTGCATTCTTTGCCTGTATTTAATGCTCAGTTCTATGTTGGTATCAGCCCTTTAGACATTTATTTGCACATGTTCCCTTCTCTGTCTTACCTAACCTCTGACTCCCTCACATTTGCGGTAATTTCCACTTTTTGGTAAGACCACCTGATATATTTATGTCATACCAATAAATGCAGTCATTCTATGTCTCTCTCTCTTTCCTTCTGACTAATTTCACTCAACATGGTCTTTTCCATGTCCATCCATTTATAGGCAAATTTCATAACTTCATTTTTCCTAATAGCTGCATAGTATTCCATTGTGTAGATGTACCACAAGTTTCTTTATCCAGTCATCAGTTCTCGGGCATACTGGTTGTTTCCAGATTCTGGCTATTGTGAATAGTGCTGCTATAAAAATAAAAGTGCGGATTGTGTTTCCGCTGTGTGTTTTGGCTTCCCAGGGTATATTCCCAGGAGTGGTATGGCTGGGTCAAAAGGGAGCTCAATTTCTAGTCTTTGGAGGAATGTCCATATTGTTTTCCAGAAAGGTTGTACAAGTTGACATTCCCACCAACAATGTATGAGAGTCCCCATTTCCCCCATCCACACCAGCACTTGTTGCTTTTACCCTTTTAGATATGGACCAGTCTCTGTGGTGTGAGGTGATATCTCATTGTTGTTTTGATTTGCATCTCTCTGATGATTAGTTATGATGAGCATATTTTCATATGCCTTTTGGCCATTCTAATTTCTTCCTTGTCAAAGTTTCTGTTCTATCTTTTTATTTTGCTGAGGTATGCTTTGTGGCTCAGTATATGGTCTATCTTGGAGAATGTTCCATGTGCACTGGAAAAAATGTGTATTCAGCTTTTTGGGGATGAAAAGCCCTGTATGTATCAACCAGCTCTCTTTAGTTCCATTTCTTCCTTCAGGTCCAGTATTTCCCTGGTGAGTTTCAGTCTCGCGCTCTATCCATAGTCAATAAGGCAGTGTTGAAGTCTCCAACTATTGTTGTGCTACTGTTAATGCCTTCTTTGAGGTCTATTAATAGTCGTTTTAAGTATTTTGCTGGCCCCTCGCTTGGCGCATATATGTTTAGTAGTGTGGTTTCTTCCTGGTATACATACCCCTTAATTATTAAGAAATGACCTTCATTGCCCCTTTAAACCTTTTTCAGCCTGACCACACCCACCTTTTTGGAGGAATTGTTTTGCGCGGAGAATGGTCTTCCAGCCTTTGACTTTGAGTCTGTGTTTGCTCTGATTATTCAGATGTGCTTCCTATAGGCAGCAGAATGTTGGATTCAGTTTTTTTAATCCATTTTGACACCCTATGTCTCTTAATTGGTGCATTTAGACCGTTGACCTTGAGAGATATTATTGTCATTGGATTTTGTGCCATCTTTCTGTTTAAACTTATTGTGGTTTTGGTTTGTCTTATTTTACAATAGACCCTTCAATCCTTCTTTAAAGTTGGTTTTGAGTCTATGAATTTCCTGAGTTGTTTTTATCCATGAAGTTGTGTATCTTTCCTTCACATCTGAAAGTAAGTCTAGCTGGGTAAAGAATTCTTGGTGAGGCCTGCAGTTCATTGAGTCTTTTCACAATATCCCACCTTTGTTTTTGGGTTTGGAGTGTTTCATCTGAGAAGTCTGCTGTAAATCTCAGGGATGCTCCTTTGTATGTGATTTTCTTCTTTGATCTTGCTGCTTTTAGTATTCTATCTCTGTCTATCATTTTTGTCATTTTAATAAGGATGTGTCTTGGAGTATTCTTATTGGGGTTTCTTTTAGCTGGTATCCTGTTGCAGGACCCTAGGGCTTGGCCCAAAACATTAGCACAATAAAGGCCTAGGTGAGGTGCAGGGAGGGATTATCTAAGGAATTAACACCCCTGCTTCCATAACAAGGGAGGAAGGCCTGAGTGCAGGGTACAGCCGGTTTCACTCCCCGCGCTTCTGGGGCTGTGGCTCGCTGGAGCGGTCGCCTGCTTGGAAGGTGTTCTTCCTTCCCAAAGCCTTGCACGGGTGGTGATCTGGCCTACACGGGCTGGGGTTCTAGCAGGACCAAGCATCGGGTTTTTCCTTGCTGATTTATGTGAACCTGGATAGTAAGTCTTTAAAACCTCATCGGTCCCGGGCTCATCCTCCCGGCTCGAGGTAGAAGGGACGCCCGCCGGGGGTCCCGGCGGGCGCCCCGACAGTATCCTACGGGCCTCCTGTATCTGGGAGCATGCTTTCTTCAGTTCGGGAAACTTCTCATCGATGATGGCTTTGACAGTTTCTTCTTCATCAGAGTTTTCTTCTTGCCTTTCTGGGACCCCAATGATGCATATGTTGTTCCTTTTTGGCTTCATCCCGATTTTCTCTGGTAGTCTGTTCGTTGATTATGAGTCTTTTCCCCATCTTCTGGTGTTGTCTACAGAATCTCTAAAAACTCGCCTTTGAGATCACTCATTCTTTCTTCAGTAGATGTTACTCTGCTTTGGAGGGCCTTCCCTGTGTTTTTCAGTTCATTTACCTCATTTTTAATATCTGTCATTTCTGCTTGTACTTTGGTCTGAAATTTACTTAACTCTGCTCTCATGTCTGTCGTGGTCCCCGACAGTGTTGGGAAGCGAGTTCCCTTCTACCTCTGAAGCCAGCGGGAATGGATGAAGACTCAGGAATCTGATGCAGTTTTAAAAGGGCTTTACTATCACAGGTTCCCAATATACAATCCAAGAGCAGGGAAAACCTCCGGACTCTGGATTCACAGCTAGGCCCCAGCCAGGTGTAGGCCAAGATGGCTGCCACCACGTGTTGAGGCCCAACAGAGAGTGGAGAGGACGGAGAAGCAAAACACCAAGGGAAGCCGAAATGGCAAAAGGGGGAAAAAAAAGAAGAGAGCTTCTTTCTTCTTGCAGCTTATTTTATAGCTAGAAATCCACCCAAACTCCCCAGCCCAGCCCATTCTGGGCTGGGCTATCTAGAGATGAAAACAGGAAAATAGCTCTATAGAATGTAGCAAGTTCAGGAGGCCATCTGGTTGTTTACAAGGATCCAGAGCTAATTAAAAGCCTCCTAGCAGAGCTGGGAGAAGCTATAAGCTAAATGTAACTTCCCTGGCAGGAAGAGTCAAATGCCCTCAGGTAATTTCTCCCAGCACCTCACCTAATGTCTTGAGCCACGATCTGCCTGGAATTGCCTTTATAGAGTAGAGAAGAGGGTTTCTGAGATGGCATGCCTCTGTACCAAAGACTAATACTAATGCCAGTTAAATATTTCTCCAAGCCTTCTTAAGAGTCTCGTCTACTTCACGGTAGTTTTGTATTTTAGTTGCCTTTGAGTTATCAGGGAGCCATGCTTGCTTGCTTGGAGGCAAACAGCATTTCTCTCTGGTCTAATTACTTAGAGATCCAACGTGGCCAGGCAAATAATGCTGGTAAGATCTACCTAGTCCCACGATGATTGTGGTAGCATGAGAGAATATTTATACAAGCCAGTACAGAATACATGGTCAGATAAACTGCCACATTCAGACTACCCCCTATCTATGAAGTGACCTGCAGGAGGCAATCCAGGGCAGATGCAGAGGCCTAGGCTTTTAGGTGTCCTGCAACACATGTCCTCTTTTATTTTATTGACTTTGTATTCCATTGTTTCTTTGAGTTCCTTGTGAATCTTTAACAGTTCCTTCCGAAATTCCTTTTCAGAGAGGTTATATAGCTCATCATTATTGCTTGAGTCATCTGTATTAGGGACTTCAATCGTGGAGCTTGGAAGGAATTCTGTGTTGCTTTACCATAATGACTGTTGTAGGTTGAAAGTGTGTGTTATGGGTGACTAGTCAATAGAGTTAGTAGGTGCCTGAATAACTTTGCAGTTAGGGATGTATAGCAAAGAATGTAGGGGCAAATGCTCAGTGGTATCTCAGGCAGATAGATATTACTTTTGCACAAGCATCCGCGCAGTTTTGAATTTTGGAGTGTCGCTCTGTAGTTCCGGAGTCAGGGGGTCAGGGTGGAGGTAGTCCAGTGGAAGATCCAAAAAAAAGCTGGCTATGGCTTGGTCTCCTTCTCAAAGGTCCAGCGCTTTATGCTGGAAAGGGGTGCCTAGGGGGCTGCCTGCTGGGGGAACGCACCTTGTGGGGAGGGCGGGAACTGCTGGGAGTCACATGGTATCTTTTAAGCAAGTAGGAAGCTGTAAATTATACTTAAAGCCGAAACCAATGCTAATTCTATTGTTATACTAATCCTGGCCCATTAATAGGTGTAATCCTACCAATTAGCTCAAATTTAATAATGGCACAGTACTTCACTTGACTCTTTTTTGTTTGTTTGTTTTTTGGGTCACAGGCAGCAATGCTCATGGATTACTCCTGGCTCTGCATTCAGGAATAATGCTGGTGGTACTTGGGGACCATATGGGATCTCAGGAATCAAATCAGGGTCTTCCACATGCAATGCGAACTTGCTACCGCCTGAACTCGGCTCCAACTTTAAAAATTTTTCACTAACAAGTTTTTTATTTAAATAACTATGATCCACATGTTACTGAAAACTGAGTTTTAGGCAGATAGTATTTCAATGCCAATCTCACCAGTATCAACTTCCTTCTACCAGTATTCCCATATTCCAGCCTCCCACTCCCATAGTTGTCATCTTAACAGACACATTACAAAGTTCTAGTGGTTGCAGCTTATATCTCATGTTTTCAGTATTGTTTAGTGTATTCTTTGAGTGTATCACTATACCATTCTCTCACATCACCAGGATAACTTGATGCCTGGCTCCTGTTTGCCTGTTAAGTCCCTTTCACTTCTTCCTTTCTGCTTGGTATCCTTCCTTCTCTGTGCTCATCTGAAAAAATCTGGGATCATGGATGATCTTGGTATCCCACTTTCACTACAATACTTGTCCTCATCCAATTATTCTTTATACCACAGATAAGTAAGATCATCCTGTACTTGTCATTTTAAAAATTATCTATCTATCTATCTATCTATCTATCTATCTATCTATCTATCTATCTATCTATCTATCTATCTATCTATCTATTTTCTATCTAGTGTTTTGGCAGTGGGTATTTGATTCTGATTCATCAATCAGAGAGCTTCTCTTTATTCTGGTACCATTAGTTCGATCACAATAGATTTATTATACAGTTCCAATCAGGTAATGAAATAATTCCCAATTTCTTGCTTTTCATTATGGCTTTGGCTACTCATGGATTTTTCTGTTCCCATATGAACTATTAATGACTTTTCTACTTCTGGAAAATGCTGACTGAATTTGAATGAGGAATGTATTGAATCTATATATAGCTTCAGTAGGAGAATCATTTTAACAGTATTGATTCTTTTGATCCATGAGCATAGGATATCTTTATATTTACCTAAGATTTTCTTTTTCTTTCTTAAGTGATTTAACGTCATCATGGTATAGATCTCCCATGTCGTCTGTCAAGGTGTTTCCTAAATACTATTTTTTAAATTATATTTTAATTAAATGTAGACAAAAGAAATAACTGTTAATAAAATTCTTTTCATTTTTATGTTTTTATTTTTTTGACCACTTGGTGATGTTCAGGGCTTACTCCTAACTCTGGCTCAGGTATTACTCCTGGCTAGCTCAGGGGACCATGTGAGGTGCCAGGGATCAAACCAGTATTGTCCACATGAAGACGATTGTCCTAACCATTGTACTATTACTCCAGTCACTAATTTGCTATTTTTAAGGAAGTGGTTGTGCCTTATCTGTTAATCTAACAGTGTCTGTATGTTTACAATTAGTTTGAACTATACTGAGGGTTAATTTATGGAGGTTTTAGAGGATAGTTTGTTAATTCTTTAAAATGTAAAGCAAGTATAAAGACATCTTTGAATTCAGAAAAATTGTTAATGTTTGCATCAATAAGGCTCAGTCTCACTATGGGTTAATGTTAGGCTTCTGGCTAGGTTTAGTGTTATGGACTGTAAAATATAGGCATTAAGTACTACTAAAGGAATGTGAAGTATTGGGCAGTGGGAATTCTGGGCTACTTGGTTATTGTATGCATATGCTTGGGTTAGGCTTAGTATCATGATAGGATTAGTTCTAGGGATTGGGATAGGATTAAGGTTTATGTAGGGTTTGTGTGTTGTTATTTATTGATTCTATTTAGAGATAAACAAGAGAGTGAAGTATTGGGTGATTTTTTAGATGTTGAATATGTTTTATTTATTTATTTACAATTTTTTTTTATCATACCACGATTAGATATACAATTACAAAGTTCTTCATGATTGGGTTTCAGTAATACAGTGTTCCAGCACCCCCCATCCCTCCACCAGTGCCCTATTCCCACCACAATATCCCCAAATTCCCTCCCACCTCCCTCCACCTCCCACTTGCTATAGAGAAAAGTTTGCCTCTATAGCAGATACTTTCTCCCTCTCTCTCTCTCTCTCTCTCTCTCTCTCTCTCTCTCACTTCTCTCTTACACATTGTGGCTTGCCCTACAGACATTTAGGGATTATCAGGTAAATCCCTTTGTATATATTCAATGCTCAGTTCTAGTCTGGCATTATCCTATCCCACAATTAGTAGAACACTGGTATATATTTATGTCCCATTAATGAATGCAGCCATTCAATATCTGTCCTTTACCTTCTGACTAATTTCACTCAGCATGATAGTCTCATTGTACATCCATTTGCATCCCAGGAACTGTTCCCACTGTTCCCACCAACAGTGGATGAGAGTAGTATCAGGTGATTTTTTAAATTTTGGCTGCAGTTTGGCTTTTGCATATGCTTGGATCCCACTTAGTATAATGATAATTTTTCATATGCCGAAAACAGTAACAATAATGGACTTCAATCCCAACAAATGGAGACATTACTGGCACCCACTCGAGCAAATCAATGAACAATGGGAAGAAAAGTGACAAGTGATTAGTCTTAGTAGGTAGTGTTATTGTTAAGTTTGAGGAGGTTTTAAGGTGTTAACTTCTTTTTGTGTTTGAATTTAAAAATGAAATTTAAGTATTGGGAGATTAAATTTAGGAAAATTGGTAGTTTTATAGTCTTACTGTGGATTAGGAACAGAATTCATATTAGGCTAGGCTTTGTACTCAGTACTATGTAGGATATGAGTGTTAGGCATTGCAGCTCTAGTATTATGATAGAATTTGCAGTCAGATTGTCCTAAGGTTAAGATTGGGCTTGCGTAGGTTTAGGTATTGTATACTACTGAGAAAAGGATAAAAAGGCAAGATGACCTGCCTCTTGGGTGACTGTTAAAGTTGGGTTACTGTATAAGTTTATGCAGATGTTTGTGTTTTTCTTAGTGTCTAGATAAGATTATCATTAGGATTAGCCTGGGTTTAAAGTTAGAATTATGTTTTTGATGTTAACTATTGTTTTTTTTCTGTGTTCATTTTCCAAAATTCCCTATATAAAGTAATATGTAGGGAGAACATTGAATTCATTATCATTTTGGGCATTAGTAAAGGTCAGTCTTGTTATAAATAGGTTTAGGGTTAGAATTAGGGCTAAGGTGAGTTAGGGATAGGGATTGTGTAGGGTTTAGGTTTTAAATACTGCTATGTTCAAAGAAAAATGTGGCAAAGTACTGAGCATATTAATTTCAGGCTAATTGATAGGTTTATGCCAATACTTGTTTTAGAGCTAGTATATAGCATGTGGAATAGAGTAGGTCCTGGCTTAGGGTTAGTTTTTTTTTGTTTACTTTTTATTAGGTTAGGTGTTAAATTTAGGAATATATGTGGCTTCTGGAATTAGTAAACCCTGATTTACTATGGGTTAGTATTTAGGATTGTGGTCAGGTTTAGGGTTATGGACTGGAAGGATGTAGATAATAAGTATTTTTTGTATTCAAAGATAAAAAGGAAGTGAAGTACTGGGCACTGTAAACATGGGCTACTTGGTAAATGTATGCCTACGGTGGATCAAGTTAATTAGCATGAGGATTAGCCTAGGGCAAGCTTTAGGATTTGGACTTTAACTGTTAGGATTTAGGGTTTAGTGTTAAGAATTGCTTTGTTCAGAGATAAAGCATCAAGTATTGGGTGATAGTTAAACTTGGGCTACTTAGATTTTTCCTTTGCTTGGTTTAGAGTTAGCATAATAGGATTTGCATTGGACTAGTCTCAGGCATGGGTTATTATTAGGTTTGTAGAAGGTATAGGTGTCAGCATTTTCTTAGTTCAATCTTAAAAATAAAGGTAAAGTGTAAGGACATTGTTAAATTTAGGAATTCTGGTAGTTTTGGGTAAATTTAGTTTTCTGGTAGTAAAGGTCACTCTATATATTAAAATTAGGGCACGAGTTAGGATTTTAAGTTCTGTCAAGTTTAGGACTCAGGAATGCAGTGTTCAGATATCAATGAGAAGGAATGTATTTGGCAATTGTTATAAATGGAGCGCTTCATAGGTTTATGCCTGTGCTTGGGTCAGGCTTAGTGTAATGATAGAAGGAGCGGGGGGGGGGGGGGGGGTTTGTTGCGGGGGCGGGGTGGCCCCCCCCCAAAAAAAAAAAAAATCTGAGGGGCTTTGGTTTGAAATTTTTTAGGTTTTAACTTTCTGTGAACAATTGAAAATGAATGGTAAGCATAGGGATATCTTTAAATGTAGGAAATTTGGTGATTTTTTTGACATAAAGGCCAAGTTATGGATTAGGACTAAGCTTATTGATTAGGGTTAGGGTTAGGATTAGGGTTAGTGTAGGATGCAGGTGTTAAGTACTGCTTGTTAAAAGATAAAGAAGCATGTGCAATTTTAGGGAATTATTTTTCTTTACTGGGTCACATCCAGTGATACTCAGGGGTTATTCCTGGCTCTGCACTCAGGAATTACTTCTGGAGGTGCTCATTGGACCATATTGGATGTCAGGGATCAAACCCAGGTCTGCTGAATGCAAGGAAAATGCCATAGCCACTGGCAATACTGTCACTCTGGCCCCTGGGCAAAATTTTTTAACTAGTCTCAGTAGGTTTATGGTGATGCTTGGGTTGTACAATGAGAGAATGACTGAGGACTGACCTTGGGCTAGTTTTTTTGAGGTGTAGGTGTTAGGTTTTGTGTATTAATTCATAAAAATGCAACTGAATTATAGAGAAATTCAATTTAGACAAATTGGTAGGTTTTGGAATCAGAATACATCAGTCATACCAGTCATAGTATGGTTTAGCTAAGTTTCGGACTAGGGTTAGTGTCGGGGAGACTCTGGGGTCCCCAACAGTATCAGGACAGAAGTTCTCTTCTACCTCCAAGGCTGCCAGGGAATGGATGAAAACTCACAAGTCCGGCACAGTTCCAAAAAGGCTTTTAAGAGTACAAGAGCTCTACCACCACAATCCAATATAATGAAAGACCTCTAGCTCTGGTCAGAACTTAGACCTTACATGAGAGCCCAAGTCTCCTACCAAAGAGAGAGGATCTTATCCAAGAGGAGTCCTACCCAAAAGAAGGGGAAAGGAGAAGGGGGCCTCAAGTCAGTCCCCTTATATACACCAAAGTAATCCTATCTGTTGACAGGGAGTTTCCTGTCAACAAAGAAGTCTAAACAGCTTGTAGAAGGGTGGTGCCACACCCTTTATAGGTATAAACAAAGGATTATGCCAAGGACTAATCCCTTCTTCCAAGATTATCTCTTATGTAAAACACTGGAAAGAGAGAGATGGGGCTGATATAATGAAATACATTTTAATTTCATGGGCTTTATGTAATCTAGATGATACACACAAGGTTCTTCTTATTTACCATCTGCACCAGGGTGATTCTGAATATCTTATTCTTGGTATACTGAAAAGGTCACACTTGCCTCCATGAGGGCAAACTAGTATGATCCTTCCTATAATCTTAAAGATAGTCTCAATGTAGCCAGGGTGGTAATCTCCTGGTAAATTCTAACTGTCCCACGCTGGGTGCAGTGGGTATAAAGAGGAGCTGTGCCCAATCTAGAAAACATAGAAGTCTTAGTAGTTATATATAATAAGTCAGAAGTTATTCAGAATCAAGGTGACTTCTGTAACTACCACACCCTCTATCAGTGTTTACACAGAAGAGAAATTTCATTAGAATGAAACTTGGTTTAAGAACCTGTAAGTAGATTAAGCTGTGAGTGGGTAAGACAGTAAAGTTCCCAAACTAGCTAAGCCTGTCATCCAATAGGTTAGTATCAGAGCTTTTGTAGTTTTAGCTCTTAAGTATTGCTATTTTCACAGATGAAAAGTGATGTAAAGTAATGAGCAATTATAGGTTTGGCCTATTTGGTAGGTTTATTCCTTTACTTTTTCAGACTTATTATATTGCTACATTAGCATTAAGACTCGCTTTAGTCTAGGGTTAGGATTAAGTTTAACATGTTTTAGGCATTAGCTTTGTGTTAATAAATATGTGATTTTTTAATAAAATTAATTTTTAAAAAGTATGAAAAAGCATTTTATATAAATAATAATGATGTTTAGGGAGGTCATGAAATTTAGAAAAATTGGTAGCTTTTGGGCACTAGTGAAATTCAGGATCACCGTGAGTCATTCTTAGTTTAGAATTAGGGCTAGGGTTTTATTAGGTACTTATATAGCATTAGGGTGTTAAGTTCTGCTCTGTTTAAATATAATAAAGACTGCATTATAGGGAAATTGCTAAATTTGGCTTACTTTGTGGTTTTATGTCTATGCTAGGCTGAGGCTTAGTTTAAATAGAATGAACATTATGGTTTAAGGTTTATGGAAATTTTAGGTTTTAGCTTCTGTTCATTCTTAAAAATGAATGTGATGCATAAGGAGATCAATAAATTGTGGAAAATTAATAGTAAAGTTTATCAGTAAAGTTTCAGTCTCACTATGTTATAGTAAGAACAGGATTAAGTAGAGTTAGGATTCATGACTGCATAGTATATAGGTGTTGAATATTTCTGTGTTCTAAATTAAAAAGGGAAGTATAAAAATGAAAACTTTATTATTTTTTAAAAATATTTTATTATACCACCAGACACTTAGATACACAGGGCAGAGCTGCTACCAGATCTCCCTGTGCGTAGCTGATCATGAAGCACCTAGGGAGGGAAGGCGGGTCCAGCCCTGGCCCACCATCCCAGCAGAGCCTCACAGAAAGCCAGAGGAACTCCCACACCATGAGGGCAGCCATTTTCAACATCCAGACTCCACAGCTCATCAGAGCTCCACCAAGCAGAAAATCGGATCACAAGCCCTGGTCATCAGAGTCCCACCCTACAGCAAGGTCTATTTCAAGCCCAGTTATGCCTGGATCCAGAGACTCAAATACACAGGGCAGAGCTGTTACCCATCTGTGCATCAATAAATGCATGAGATGAGAACCTACTAGTATCCCATCATACGGCAGAGCCTGGCAAACTACCTATGTCGTATTTGATATGCCAAAACCCAGTATCAATTATAGAACTCATTCCCATGACCTGAAGGAATAGTTTGAGGGTCTTCGTGTTCCAGGAGCAAGCAGATGCCCTTGGGCTACACTAGCATGCAAAAAGGACATATGGAGATTTTACTAGTGCCTGCTTGAGCTAATCGATGAAACAACAGAAAGAGAAGTGATAAAAGTGATATAAGTGATTATACCACCGTGAGATATATGACTACAAAGATGTTCATGTTTGGGTTTTGGTCATACAGTGTTCCAGCACTCATCCCCAAAACAGTACCCATTTCCCACCACCAATGTACCCAATTCCTCTCCCTTCCACTAGCCTGCCTCTATGGCAGGCTCTTTATCGCTCTCTCTCTCTCTCTCTCTCTCTCTCTCTCTCTCTCTCCTCCTCTTATACATTGTAGATTACAATACATAGATTTAGAGGTTATCATGTGTATCTTTTTGCCTATATTCAAAGCTCAGTTCTAGGCTGGTATTATCATTTTCGACCATTATTAGCACACTGTTCCCTTCTCTGTCTTACCTAAACTATGACTCCTACAAGACCTCCTGATTCATATTTTTCTACATTGGATATTGGTCACTGTCACTGTCACTGTCTTCCTGTTCATCATCGATTTGCTCGAGCGGGCACCAGTAACATCTCCATATGACCTATCTCATGGAAGTAGAGCCCAAGGGCACCTGCTTGCTCCAGGAACATAAAGAGCCTCAAACCATTCCATCAGGTCGTGGAATGAGGTCTATAATTATTACTGGTATTTGGCATATCAAATACGACACGGTAGCTTGCCAGGCTCTGCCGTGTGGGTAGCATACTCTTGTAATCATCTCAAAATCCAGCATTTATTGATGAACCGCGTGGCCTTGTAGGGCCGCCGCAGGCTGGGCTGTTGTAAGCTGGTCTGCAGGGTGGAGTTCTGACAAGAGGGAAGTCCGGATGTGGAAAATGGAGGCCCTCATGGAGTCAGGGGGTCATCTGGCTTGTTGTGAGGGCCAGATTCAAAAAAAACTGCTGCAGGATGAATATCGAGCCGGGCTGTGATAGGCTGGTCTGCTGGGTGGAGTTCTGATGAGGGGGAAGTCTGGATGTGGAACATGGAGGCCCTCATGGAGTGGGGGATCCTTATGAGGCTCTGGGCAGGATTACAAAAGACTGCTGCAGGATGGATCTCGATGAGCCGGGCTGTGATAGGCTGGTCTGCTGGTGGAGTGCTCATGAGAGGGAAGTCCGGATGTGGAAAATGGAGGCCCTCATGGAGTGGTGGGTCGCCTGGCTTGTCGTGAGGCTCTGGGCCTCTGGATATTGGTATTGTAACATATGTATGTATATATATATGTCATGCAAATAAATTTAGTCACTCTATATCTGTCTTTTTCTGTCTGGCTAATTTCACTCAACATGATCCTCTACAGTCCATCCATTTATAGGCAAATTTCATAGTTTCATTTTTCCTAACTGCTGCATAGTATTCCATTGTGTAGATGTACCAAAGTTTCTTTATCCAGTCATCAGTTATTGGGCTGATCAGCCAACTCTTGTTTAAGCTTATTCCTACTTATTTTTCTGTGGCACAATTGTGAATAGAATCGTTTTCTTAATATCTCTTTCTTCTCTTTCATTATTTGTATATAGAAAAGCCACTGATTTTTTGGGAATTGATTTTGTACCCTACCACTCTACTATAGGTATCTCCCATTTCTAGAGCTTTTGGGTTGAGAGTTTAGTGTTCTCTAGGTATAATATCATGTCATCTGCAAATAGTGATAGTTTGACTTCTTCCTTACCTTTCTGGATGACCTTAATGTCCTTTTCTTCTCTGATTGCTTTGGCAAGTACTTCCAGCACTATATTGAATAGAAGTGATGAGAGTGGGCAACCTTGTCTTGTCCCCGATCTTAGGGGAAGGCTTTCAGTTTTTCCCATTGAGGATGATGCTCGCTGTGGGCTTTTGGTAGATGGCTTTGACTATATTGAGGAAGGGTCCTTCGATTCCCATTTTGTGGAGGGTTTTTATCATGGAATAGGTGCTGGATCTTGTCAAATGCTTTCTCTGCATCTATAGATATGATCATATGGTTTTTATTTTTCTCTTACTGATGTGATGTATTATGTTAATTGACTTGCAAATGTTGAGAATGTTGAATCATCTTTGCATTCCCGGGAATGAATCCTAACTGTTCATGATATATAATCTTTTGGATGAGTCTTTGGATTCTGGTTGCTAGTATTTTGAAGCTCTTAGCATCTGTGTTCATCAGGGATATTGGTCTGTAGTTTTCTTTTTTTGTTTTCTCAGCCTGCTTTGGGTATCAGGGTGATATGTGCCCTCGTAGAAGCTATTTGGGAGGGTTTCTGTTTTTTCTATTTCCTGGAAGAGCTTGAAAAGGACTGATAGGTGCTCCTAAAAAGTTTGGAAGAATTCACTGGTAAATCCATCTGGACCTGGGCTTTTGTGTTTGGGCAGACTTTTAATTACTGTTTCAATTCCTCAATGGTGATAGGCTATTTCAGGTATTGCAAGTCGTCTTTATTTAAACCGTGGGAAGTTATAGACTTCAGGAATTCATCCATTTCTTCTATGTTCTCATGTTTCATGGCATACAGACTCTTAAAGTAATCTATGATGATCTTTTGATTTCTGTGGTTTCTGTTATGATGTCCCCCTTTTCATTTCTGATTCTGTTTATTTGGGTTCTCTCTTTCTTCTTCCTTGCAAGTCTTGCAAATGAATAGATGTTCTTGTGTATTTTTTCAAAGAACCAGCTCTTGGTTTCATTAATCTTTTGGATTGTTTTTTGGGTTTCCAGCTCATTGATTTCCTCTGTAAGTTTTACTATTTTCTTCCCTTCTGCCTGGGTTGGGTTCCTTTTTTTGGGTCTTTTTTCTAATATTTTGAGCTGTCAAGTCAGGTTATATATGTGGGCCCTTTCTTCTTTCCTGATGAATGCTTGCAGAGTTTTGAACTTTCCTCTTAACACTGCTTTTGCTGTATCCCACAAATTTTTATAGTTTGTCTTCAGTTTCATTTGTTTCCAGGAATATTTGGATTTTTCTTTGATTTCTTCTATGACCCACTGGTTGTTCAGCAGTGAGCTGTTCAGTTTTCAGGTGTTTGTCTTGGACTCTGTTTTTGTGTTTGGTTAACTTCCATTTTCAGTGCATCATGGTCTGAAAAGATAGTTGACACAATTTATATCTTTTTATTTTATTGAGGTATGTTTTATGGCTCAGCATGTGATCTATCTTGGAGAATGTCCATGTGCACTGGAGAAAAATGTGTATTTGGCTTTTTTGGGGTGAAAATGTGTATTTTTTTTTTGAGCTGTGTATATCTACCAGCTCCTTTTCTTCCATTTCTTTCCTCAGTGCCAATATTTCCTTGATTAGTTTCAGTCTCGTTGATCTATTAAGAGTTTATAGAGCAGTGTTGATGTCTCCAACTACAATTGTGTTACTGCCAATGTCCTCTTTGAAGTCTATTAGCAGTTGTTTTAAGTATTTTGCTGACCCCTCATTGGGTGCATATATATTTAATGTTGTGCTTTCTTCCTGATATACCTACCCCTTAGTTATTAGGAAATGGCCTTCACTGTCTCTTCTGAACTTTTTCAGTCTGAAGTGTATGTTGTCAGATACTACGATGGCCACCCCGGCCATTTTTTAGGAGTTGTTTGCTTGAGAATTGTTTTCCAGCCTTTGACTTTGAGTCTGTGTTTGCTCTGATTTTTCAGATGCGTTTCTTGTAAGCCACAGAATGTTGGATTCAGTTTTTTAATCCATTTTGCCACTCCAGGAAGTTGTGTATCTTTCCTTCAAATCTGAATGTGAGTCTAGCTCTCTAAAGAATTCTTGGTGAAGCTTTCCTTTCATTGATTTTTTTTTATGATATCCCATCATTGTCTTTGGGCTCGGAGCATTTCATCTGAAAAGTCTGCTGTGATTCTTAGAGATGCTCCTTTGTATGTGAGTTATTTCTTTGATCTTGCTGCTTTCAGTATTCTATCTCTGTCTATAGTTTTTGTCATTCTAATTAGGATGTGTCTTGGGGTATTCTTATTTGGATTTCTTTTAGCCGGTATCCTCAGTCCTCCTGAATCTGGGAACAGGCAATCTTTAATTCTGGGCACTTTTCAGCAATGATAACTTTGACAGTTGCTTCTCTATCAGGATTTTCTTCCTTCCCCTCTGGGACCACAATGACCCTTATGTTGTTCCTTTTGACTTCATCCTGATTATGTCTTGTTGTCTGTTCATTAATTGTGAGTATTTTTTCCATTTTCTGATGTTGTCTAGGGAGAATTTGCATCTCATCTTTGAGATCACTAATTCTTTCTTCAGTAGTTGTTATTCTGCTGTGGAGGCCACCTAGTGAATTTTTCATTTCACCTATTATATTTTTAATATCTGCCATTTCTGTTTGTATTTTCATTTGTATTTTACTTATTTCTGCTCTCATTTCCTCTTGTATTTTATTGACTTCGTGATCCATTGCTTCTTTGAGCTCCTTATGCACTTTTAATAGTTCCTTGCAGAATTCCTTCTTGGGAAGGTTATATAGCTCATCATAATTACTTGGCTAAACTTGGTTAGTGACTTCACTAATGGAGCTTGGTGGAGTTCTGATTTGCTACCTTGATATTACTACCTTGACAATTGCAAATTGTGGATTTGATGTACAGTTAGGGATGATTAGGCTGTTTATGGAGTTTTTGTGGCGTGTAAGGAACGTTGAATTCTTGTTACTGGGTACCTCTGTGTAGATTATTTGTTGAGTAGGTTCTTCATGTGGACGTGCTAGCGGCCTGCCCGATTTTGAAATTTGGGGGTGTAAGACCTGAACTTACCCAGGTTTCTGGATGGAACTGTCCCGTGGAGATATCCCAAGCACCACTGAGGTGGGGAGGGGGCAGGTTTGAAGGCTGCAGAGCCAGGTGGGGTCCCAATGCAGTGTGCTTCCTCCTAGCTCTCCTGGTTCTCTCTCTAGGAAAAACTCTAATTTGGGATACTTGGTATTAAATATCTATGCTTGGGTTAGGCTTAGTATCATGATAGGTTTAACATTAGTATTAGTGTGGGGTTAGGGTTAGTATTAGTGCTGTGTAGGTTTTATATTTAAGTACTCCTATGTTAAAAGATAAAGAGACAAGTGAAGTATTGTATAACTGTTAAATTTTGGCTACTTTGTAGGTTTATGTGCATGTTTGGGCCAGGTTTAAATGGTGATGAGAATAGAATGAAAATTAGCCTTGGTTTACAGGGTTACAGTTAGGGTTAGATATTTGAGAGTTAGGTATTAGCTTTTTCTATGTTAATTCTTTAAAAATAAAACTATGTATAACAAAATCATTAAATTTAGAAAGGGAGGCAGTTTTTGGCATTGTAAATATCAGTCTTACTATAAATCAGGATTAGGGCTGAGGTAAAGGTTAGGACATGTGTAGGTTTTTTTGGTCTAAAGTACTGCAATATTCAAAGTTAAAAAAGACATTTGAAGTGTTTGGTGATATAATGAGAGGATAGCATTTGGACAGCCTATGTGTTAGGTTTGTTGAGCTTTTTCTATATTCATAATTAAAACTGAAAGAAAGATATGGATGGATTCTTTAATTTATGAAAACTGGTTGGTCTTGGCCTCCCAAATGAATATTCTTTTTTTTTGGTTTTGTTTTGCTTTTCGGGTCACACCTGGCAATGCCCAGGGGTTTCTCCTGGCTCTGCACTCAGGAATTACTCCTGGCGGTGCTCGGGGGACCATATGGGATGCCGGGGATCAAACCCTGGCCAGCATGGGCCAGCTGCATGCAGGGCAAATGCCCTACCTGCTGGGCTATCGCCTCCGGCCTCAAGGAAATGAATATTATTAGTACGAAGTTAGTTAGGTTAGAACTAGGGTTAGGAATTTTGTACAATTTGATTTTTAACTATTGCTGTGTTCAGTGTCAAAAAGCAACTGAAGCATCATGTGATTGTTAAATTTGAGCTAATTGGTAGGTTTATTTTTATGCTTTGATCAGTGTTACTATAATGATAGGGTTTGCATTAGGATTAGTATAGGTCTAGGGTTAGGAATTTTGTTGCTTTTAGATGTTTAGTTCTGCTGTGTTCACTTGATCACTTGATCACTTGAATCCTGTTATTCATCGATTTGCTCGAGCGGGCGCCAGTAACATTTCCATTGGACCCTATCACGTGCCAATGTAGCCCAATGGCATCTGGTTGATTCAGGAATATGAAGAGTCTCAAACCATTCCTTCAGGGTCTTAACAAGGAAGTCTGACCATCTTGTAGGTGGGCAGCCACGTGATCTTTTGACATCCCGTGGGATCCAGTCGGTAACGGCTCTAGTCCAGCGGTTGTCTCCAAATCGCATTACATGTCCAGCCCATCTGATTTTCGATGCCTTGGCAAACGAGACAGCGTCCCTGATTCTGGCATAGCGACGGAGGTCAGAACTCCGATTCCTTCTCTCACTTGAGTGAGACGTGATATTCCAAGCATAGCTCTTTCGATGCCTCTCTGGGAGACCCGAATAGCATTCTCATCCTGCTTTCGTAGGGGCCCAGGTCTCTGAGGCATATGTTAATGCAGGGAGAACGGTGGAGTCGAAGAGATGTGCCCGGAGCCGGAGGTTCTTTGTCCTTTTTAGCTATTTCTTCGATGCCTTTGAAGGCATTCCATTTCGCTTTCTTCCTCCCTGCGCAGCTCAGGTTTTAGGTCGTTCATCATGTTGACTTCTCGACCTAGGTACACATAACTGCTGCATTCAGAGATGTTTGTTCCATTGAGAGTGAATGGGGCCTCTGGAACTAGTTCATTTCTCATGAACATAGTTTTCTTCAGATTCAGCTGTAGACCTACCTTTCCACATTCTCGGTCAAAGTCAGCCAGCATTTGTGCCACTTGGCTAATGTTTGGTGTTATTAGAACAATGTCATCAGCGAAGCGGAGGTGGTGTAGTTGCCGACCATCTATCTTCACTCCCATTCCTTCCCATTCTAATTGTCTCATGATGTTCTCGAGGGTGGCACTGAAGAGTTTTGGTGAGATGGTATCACCCTGTCGAACCGCTCTTTTCACATCAATGATCACTTCTTTGTAGAATAGTGAGATCCTGGTGGTGAATTCGTAATACAGCTCATGAAGGATTTTGATGTATTGGGTTTGAACACACTGTTTGGCTAGGGCTTCAATGACTGCTTCAGTCTCCACAGAATCAAAGGCTTTCTGTAAATCAATGAACGTGAGACAGAGCGGCATCTTGTACTCCCTACAAACCTCAATGAGCTTGGTTACTGTGTGGATATGGTCGATTGTGCTGAATCCTTTCCGAAACCTGCTTGCTCGCATGGTTGTCCTTCATCTAGTGTTCTGCTAATCCTGTTCAGGATGACTCGTGTAAACAGCTTGTAGATGATAGACAACAGGCAGATGGGGCGATAGTTGCCGATGTCATGAATGTCTCCCTTCTTGAACAGTAGAACTGTCCTGCTGGTTTTCCATTGGGAGGGCACTTTGCATTCGGACAGGTAGCGTGTGAAGAGCCGAGCTAGTGTATTGATGAGTACCGATGGCAGATTATTCAGATGTTCGGGTCTGACTTTGTCTGGGCCTGGTGCTGTTCCCTTCTTTACCGACGAGATGGCATGTCGGATTTCAGAAGGGAGAACATTGGGAATGACATATCCATCCTGTGGAATTTGGTATTTGGGCAGGTGGATGTGGCTATCAAAGAGATTTGAGTAGAAGTCCTGGATAATCTTCTCCATTGCCTTTCTGGAAGATGTGATAGATCCATCAGGGCATCGGAGGGCAGTCATCTTGGTCTTATAGTTGGCGAAGGACAGGCGAAGGACTGACCCCGAAAGAGCCCTTAATACGGCAGTAGTAAGAAAGGCAAACAAGCAGTGCCTGATAAAATTTCACGGCTGTCCTAGGCTGCCAAAACGAAGAAGGACTAAAATGACTGTACTTTCAATGCACGTACACTGGCATCGGAAGCATATATTGAGGATCTGATGCTGCAAGCAAGAAAGATCAAGTACGACATCATTGGTCTAACTGAGACGAGGAGGCATCAGTCGCATCATGCTGTATTTGAGACTGGAGAAGAATTGTTCCTTGGAACATGTGATGAAAGAGGCTTCGGTGGCGTTGGTGTCCTTGTCAACACGAACATGGCTGTCAACATTGATTCATTTGAATGTCTAACAAACCGAATAGGACGATTACACTTGGGGAGATGTGGCCCACTGCCAGCAATTTCTATCTTCATTGTCTATGCACCGACATCCACATACAAAGAAGATGAAATTGAGAAATTCTACATGGAATTGGAGTAGTTCTATAAAAAAGATCACACCTTCTACAAGATCATAGTCGGTGATTTTAATGCCAAGATAGGACCGAGAAGATCGGCTGAAGAGCTCCGCATCGGGACCCATGGCCTAGAATGGAACGAACAGGGTGAGAGACTATCTGAGTTCATCATGTCCACCAAGACTATTCATGGGAACTCACAGTTTCAGAAGGCTGAAGCGAAACGTTGGACATGGGAATCTCCTGGCGGACAGTTCCACAATGAAATTGACCACATCATCTTCAATCGACGGTTTTGTCTGACCGATGTTGCTGTCGTCCCCAAATTCCAGACAAGATCGGACCACCGCCTCCTTCGTGCAAAATTCTACTTCCCGCAACGGGGAGAAAAAGCTGCAATGTTTAAGAAGAGAACTCCCAGAACGACCACCAACTGGGAACTCTTTGGCACCATTGCAGCAACATGGGAAGATACCATCATTGATGACATCGATGAAGAATACAACCGACTGGTTCAGCACCTCCATGATTGTGCGAAGAATGCTGAGAGAGAGAGAAAGACACAAAAGGATGCTTGTCTTCAGAAACTCTTGAGCTCATTCGGCCAACGTGGCAAGGCGCGAGCCTCAGGAGACCAAATGCTAACGTCCAAGCTTGCTAAACAGTGCAGAGAAGCGATAAAAGCAGACCTCAAAGACAGAAGAGCAGAAATACTGGAAGATGCAGCAGAAGCCGGGAAATGTATTCTGCTGTGTTAAATTTTAAAAAAGGTGCATAGAGTGTTGGACAATTGTTAAATATTTGCTGATGGGATTAGGCCCTACTTGGTTCATGGTTAGCATAATGATAGGATTAATATAGGGTAGAATTATGGTTAGGTTTGTGGAGGTTTTTAGGTGTTTTATTTTTCTCTATTCATAATTAAAAATAAAATATATGGGAAGATCCTTAAAATTTAGTAACTTTGTAGTTTTAGAAATCAGTCAGTTCAGGTCAGGTTTACTATTAGAGTTAGAATTAGGATTAAGGCCTTCCCCTCCCTCCCCCCCCTCCCCCCCCCTTCCCCCCCCCCTCCCCTCCCCTTCCCTCCCTCCCCTCCCCCCCTCCCCAGACCTATCCACTTCAGACCCACAGCTGCGTTGCTCGGCCAGCCCCATGTGGAAGCAACCCATGGAGCTGACCTCCTGGTAAGGGGGCTCGGCCATCCCCTGGCTGAATCCAACATTGCTCCAAGGGTTTGCTCTCATGAGCGGGAGAGAGAACATGCTGGCCAGACTCGGAGTGGAGTTTTGGGCCCTGCCCTTTCCTCCGCCACCATGCCAGTTGCCCTGGAAGAGAGAGACCCACCCACGCCAGATTCAGCTAATTTGCAACCCTGGAAAACATCCAGACCCATCCACTTCAGAACCACAGCTGCGCTGCTTGGCTGGCCCCATGTGGAAGCAACCCATGGAGCTGACCTCCCAGTAAGGGGCTCGGCCATCCCCTGGCTGAGTCCAACATTGCTCCAAGGGTTTGCTCTCATGAGCGGGAGAGATCATGCTGGCTGGACTCGAAGTGGTTTTGGGCCCTGCCCTTTCCTCCGCCTCAATGCCAGTTGCCCTAGAAGAGAGAGACCCACCCACGCCAGACCCATATGTCCCTTGGCATGCTGCCGCTTTGCAGCCCTGTGATATTTTTATAGTATACCGAATTTTGCATAAGGTTCTTCCCAATTTCTTTCACATTTATACATAGTAAACAGTTATAGACATGTTTTAACTGATACCAGTAAGCCTGGCAAGAAGCCAGAACAAACCACACATCATGCAGTTAGTCATTCTCAACATCCAGACTCCATAGTTCCTCAGAGCTCCATCCAAGAGAAAACCTGATCTTCCCCCTTTAAGTTTCATCAGTAAATGCTCGGTTTGAGAGCCTTCTACTGAGACTATACCACCTACTCGGTAAAACCTGGCAAGCTACTGTGTCTTATTTACTTTTTATGCCAAAGACTAGTAACTATTATGGACCTCAGTTCCATAACCTGAAGAATGGCTTCAGGCTCCTCCTGTCCCTGTAGCAAGTAAATGCCCTTAGGTTGCACTTGCTTGTTACAGGACTAATGGAGATATTACTAGTGCCCACTCGAAGCAAACCAATGAACAATAGGAAGAAAGTGATACAGCGATACAGTGATACTCCTTCAGGAAAGGTCTTCACTTGATTTTTATAATACTTAAATATTTTTATCAAGTATGGTCATGAATATGGTCTGGACTGGTGGGATTTATTGAGAATATTATTATGGGAATGTTTAATGATTGTAAATGTTCTGTTTTATAAATGTTGACAAGAATATAGTCTCTGTATAGAGTATAGATCTCTTCTCACTTCTGTCATTCTGTTGCTGTCAAGTGTTTTCTATTCAAGGTTTTGAAGAAAAATATTACACCCCTTGACTTTGGATTGTGCCAGGGCCTTGCTTTTACAAATTCAGTGTGGATTCAGGTAACACTAGCCAGCTGATTTAATCTTTCCTTACAGTTAATAGTACTTCACTGTATATGTATATATCACAACTTTTTGAGCCCGTTTATCTATTGTTGGACATTCATTTTTTTTACATCTTAATTCCACATGCATCTTAAAGTTCATATATTTAAAATCATCTAGTTTAGGCTATTGACTTTGTGAGCTTCCTTGATTTTTGCTCTCTCTGATAATTTTAAAAGATTCGTATACACATACACATATATATTTTATTAGAAATTATTGCATCTTTTGCAAACAATATATTTAAGCATTTATTTCACAATTATTATGTAATAATGAAAGCAATGTGATCAGTTTTTCTGCTGGGTGGAGCTCTGAGGAGAGGGGAGTCGGATGTGGAAAATGGCAGCCCTCGTGGTGTGGGGGTTCCTTGGGCTTCTTGCGAGGCTCTGCTGGGGTGGCGGGCCAGGGCTAGAACCCTCCATCCCTCCCGGATGCCTCATGATCAGCTGGACACAGGGAGAGCAAGTTGCAGCTCTGCCCCATGTGTGTGAGTCCTCTCTTAAGAGCTCCACCCAGCAGAAGAACTGATCACAGTCCAGCTGTCACTGACCTACACTGGAGCAGTTTTTTCCAAGCCCGGCCCAGGTATGCCGATCCAGAGACTCACACACATGGGGCAGATGTGCTACTTGCTCTCCCTATGCCCTGCTGATCATGAGGCATCTGGAAGGGATGGCAGGGTCTAGCCCTGGTCCGCCACCCCAGCAGAGCCTCTCACAAAAAGCCAGAGGAACCCCCACACCACGAGGGCAGCCATTTTCCACATCCAGACTCCCCTCTCCTCAGAGCTCCACCCAGCAGAAGAGCTTATCACATCCCGGCTCATGATCATCAATAAATGATCGAGTTTTGAGGTGACTACAAGATTATCCCACCCGCATGGCAGAGCCTGGAACGCTATCTGTGTTTTATTTGACATGACAAACACCAGTAACAATTATAGACCTCATTCCCATGACTTGATGGAATGGTTTGAGGCTCTTTATGTTCCTGGAGCGGGCAGATGCCCTTGGGCTATCTTGCATTTGACAGGACATATTGAGATGTTACTGGTGCCCGCTCGAGTAATTGATGATCTACAGGAAGTCAAGTCAAGTGATCAAGTGAATGAAAGCACTATTGATAGGCTTTGGAAGATAAAAAGAAGGAAATTTACATACTTCCTCTCTACTTCTTTGCAATGCTCTGAAATTTTTGCCATGCATTTTGCACTTTTTAAAGAATTACAGAATATATAATATGTGTGTGTGCAAGTGTATTTAGAAGTATAGCAACTCCAATTACTTATGTTTAACTGCATATTTTACTGGTTTCAGTATTATTTCCATTTATCTTTTATAATTTTAATTTTTTATTAAAGAACTGTGATCTACAAAGTTGTTGATAGTTTAGTTTTAGAAATATAATTTTTCATTTTTTTGCCTTGATAATATTAGGTGATATTTTCTAATCTTTGTATATTTGATGTGAATATTATTTTCACATACATATGTGTTGCAGGACACCTAAAAGCCTAGGCCTCTGCATCTGCCCTGGATTGCCTCCTGCAGGTCACTTCATAGATAGGGAGGTAGTCTGAATGTGGCAGTCTTGTCTGACCATGTATTCTGTACTGGCTGGTATAAATATTCTCTCATACTACCACAATCATCGTGGGACTAGGTAGATCTTACCAGCATATTTGCCTGGCCACGTTGGATCTCTAAGTAATTAGACCAGAGAGAAATGCTGTTTGCCTCCAAACAAGCAAGCATGGCTCCCTGATAACTCAAAGGCAACTAAAATACAAAACTTCCGTGAAGTAGAGGAGACTTTTGTGAAGGCTTGGAGAAATATTTAACTGGCATTAGTATTAGTCTTTGGTACAGAGGCATGCCATCTCAGAAACCCCCTTCTCTACCCTCTAAAGGCAATTCCAGGCAGATTGTGTCTCAAGACATTAGGTGAGGTGCTGGGAGAAATTACCTGAGGGCATTTGACTCTTCCTGCCAGGGGAAGTTACATTTAGCTTATAGCTTCTCCCAGCTCTGCTAGGAGGCTTTAATTAGCTCTGGGTCCTTGTAAACAACCAGATGGCCTGAAGTTGCTACATTTCTATAGAGCCTATTTTCCTGTTTTCATCTCTAGATAGCCCAGCCCAGAATGGGCTGGGCTGGGGAGTTTGGGTGGATTTCTAGCTATAAAATAAGCTGCAAGAAAAAAGAGGCTCTCTTTTTTCCCCCTTTTGCCATTTCGGCTTCCCTTGGTGTTTTGCTTCTCCGTCCTCTCCATTCTCTGTTGGGCCTCAACACGTGGTGGCAGCCATCTTGGCCTACACCTGGCTGGGGCCTAGCTGGGAACCAGAGTCCAGAGGTTTTCCCTGCTCTTGGATTGTATATTGGAACCTGTGATAGTAAAGCCCTTTTAAAACTGCATCGGATTCCTGAGTCTTCATCCATTTCCTGCCGGCTCGGAGGTAGACGGGAACTTCGCTTCCCGGCACTGTCGGGGACCCCAGCGGTGCTCCCCGACACATATGTGCAAAATTATTTGCCTCTATCAGTATATCTACCATGTCTCTCTTTTCAAGATATCACTCGTCACTTGAATCACTTTTCTTCCTGTTGTTCATCAATTTGCTTGAGCGGGCACCAGTAACGTCTCCATATGCCCTGTGGTGTGGTGTGCTAGTGTAGCCCAAGGGCATCTGCTCACTCCAGGAACATGAACAGCTTCAAACTATTCCTTCAGGTCATGGGAATGAGGTCTATAATTGTTACTGGTTTTTGGCATATCAAATACAGCACGGGTAGCTTGTCAGGCTCTGTCGTGTGGGTGGGATACTCTCAGTAGTACGCTCTGGCGTTGTGCATTTACTGATGAACCATGCAGCCAATTGATTTTATTTATTTAAAATGCCAGCAGCAATGGGGTAATGGAGGGCTGGGATGGAGGAGCTGACGGAGGGAATATCCAGAGAGAAGTCAGTAATCATGGGGGTTGGAGCAAGGTGTTTGCCTTGCATGTTCATCCGTGGTATCCCATATGGTCCCCAAATTCTGCCAGGAGTAATTCCTGAGTGCAAAGCCAGGAGTAACCTCTGAGCATTGCTGGGTGTGATGCAAAAAGCAAAAAAAAGATATTCTTTTTAATATCCTTTCAAGATATCATGATTCACAAAATTATTCATAGTTTAATTCAAACATTCTGACACTACTCCCATAACCAATGTCAACTTTCCTTCAATAGTGTCCCAGTTTTCCTCCCACCCCCAACCAGCCTCCTTGACAGGCGAATTTTAAAGTTTGGTGGCTGTGGTTTGGATCTCCTGCTTTCAGTCCTGCTTGGGTTTGTGATTCAGATATATAGATAACCCGCACCTCTGCAATACCAATGTGTCTGGTGCACCGCTCCCCTGACCCCATTACCTCACATCACCTCTTCTTACTTTTGCTCTCCAATATATTTACTGCATGTCCTTCTTATTTCTATGCTATAGAAACCAGGGTAATTTAGGTAGCCACCCTCCTTTGATACTCCGTATTTCCTCATCCTTTTATTCTGTATGCCACAGATAAGTGAGATCAAATTGTTCAGTATTTGTCTTTCTTCTGAGCTACCGGTCTTAATATATCCCCCAATTCCAAGGAGCAGCAAATTGCATTATTCATTTCCTTCTTGGAGCTGCATAATTTTACATTATTTCTATATTATGTAGTTTCATTAGTTTCATTATCCACTCATCAGTTATTGGGCACCTAGATTGACTCCAAATCCAAATTTTATCTTTGTCCTTGTCTGTGTTTTTATTTTTATTTTTTGTTACTCATGTCTCTTAATGGAAGATGGAAGTTATTGAATTGCTCTCTTATGTAAATAGTTTATTACTGTTATATCTGAGAAAGATGCAAGAGGAAGTTGACCCTCTAAGACCCACTGGGATTAAGATCTTCAGGGAAATTTTAGAAATGGGGTGAGAGCTCTTCAGAATTGTTCCAAAGATGAGCAGGTGCTAAGACTTTCTATAGTTCTCAGCATCTACTAGGATCGATCTTGGCACAGGGACAGGCACCTTTCACAGGATGTTCCCAGAGGGACACAATGTCACAAACTTTTCCTGCTTTTCCTGCCTCAGCTGCTCTATTCTTGCCATATGGATCATATGGCCCAAGTAATACTGCTGACTGCACCTGCATGATAATTATCATTTTAAAAGGCATGAGGAACAACAATGTGTATTTTATTTTGGAAGTGAAGTTGCAGTATATCTACTTGACCTCTAAAAATTCATCATTGATATATAGTGTATACAGTGGATTACAAACTCTTCTTGGGGCAATTGTCTACATTTGAGGCTCATTCCTTTTTCACATAGAAACTCAAAAGTACTGCCCACTCTACAAATCCAGTTGATTACCATGAGTGGCTGATATTACCAACCAAAGTAATATTTTGAAAAATCCCTAGAACAACCAAGACCCTTTGGGCCATAAGAGAGTCTGAGGAGAGTCAATGACGTTAACAAGGTGCTTGGGGAAGACCAAAACAGGCTCTTATAAAAACAAGTTAACCGTAGCTACAGCTATTCTGAAAGTCATATTAAAGTTGCTGCATCTGGACCAGGAAGGGTAGAATTGAGAGAAAGGTGCCTACCTCATATATGAATGACTCTGGTTTGATTCCAGAAACTACATGCGATTCCCTAAACACAGAGTCAAGAATTGAGTCTGAGCTCTACTGGTTGTGGGCTCAAAACAAAGCAAACATATACTATACTGGGCATAGAAGCTTCCAGTACAGACTTCTGCTATATTAAGTTTGTGGAAATCTGCTAAAGCAGACCATTATTTGTCTAAGAGAACCCATTGTTAAGTTTTCAGGATCCTTGAAGCTTATTATGGTGGGAATATTATACCACATAAACTGGAAAGGTGTTTTTGTTTGTTTGCTTAAAAAAAGTAATCTCCCAGCCCTTCATGAGCACATTTCTTATAAGTCCCAAATCTCATAATTCCATTTAAGTCTCATAAATGTATCCTCGTCTCCTATTTCCTCTATGGCACATATGTGTCACATAAGCGAATGTGGGGTGATCTCACATTCATATTAAAATTTGTTCTAAAACAAATTTCTTTATGATTTACTGTTAGTAAATATTTGATTTGAAACCCATTTATATACCTGTGTACCTGGAGTTGTGTAACATATTTTTGAACAACAAGGGGTCGTGATAGGGGAGATGGGTGCCCTGGAGAAAGGTGTGGTAAAGGGCCATGACAGGAAAAAGCTTAAGAAGCTCTGGTCTACATGACCAGCTCTCAGCAAAAGGCTGGACATACCTCTAATGAGCTTGCTTTCCCAGTTAATAACAGTTCACAGAAGTTGTCCTAATTGTACGCAGAGCTGCTACTTGCTCTCCCTGTGCCCAGCTGCTCGTGAGGCACCGGGAGGCATGGCGGGTTCTAGCCCTGGCTTGCCATCCCAGCAGAGCCTCACAACAAGCCAGACCACCCTCCACTACTCCATGGGGCCTGCCATTTTCCACATCCGGACTTCCCTCTCGTCACAACTCCACCCAGCAGACCAGACTATCACAGCCTGGATCATCGACAGCCACCCTGCAGCAGTTTTTTTTTTTCAATCCGGCCCAGGTATGCTGAACCAGAGACTCTCAGACATGGGGCAGAGCTGCTACTTGCTCTCCCTGTGCCCAGCTGCTCGTGAGGTGCCCGGGAGGCATGGCGGGTTCTAGCCCTGGCCTGCCACCCCAGCAGAGCCTCACAACAAGCCAGACCACCTTCCCCTACTCCATGGGTCCTGCCATTTTCCACATCCGAACTTCCCTCTCATCACAACTCCACCCAGCAGACCAGGCTATCACAGCCCGGCTCGTGGGGTTGCTACCGGCCGCACGGTTCATCAATAAATGCTTTATTTAGAGGTGACTACAACAGTATGCCACCCGCACGGTAAGCCTGGCAAGCTGCTCGTGTTGTATTTGATATGCCAATTACCAGTAACATTTATATTATGTCATTCCCGTGACCTAATAGAATTGTTTGAGGCTCTTTATGTTCCTGGAGCAAGCAGATGCCTTTGGGTTCTACTAGCATGAGACAGGGCATATGGAGATATTACTGGTGCCCGCTCTAGCAAATAGATGATTAACGGAAGATAGTGATAGTAATAGTGTCCTAATTGTTGCAAGAGTCATGCAGCACCAAGTGTGATTCTGAGAGGGTACTCAGAGCTTATGCCTGGATGCCTCTGGACTTAATTATATAACCTTTTCCCCTTCTCTGATATTTAGTAGTGGATATCACTTTGCTATAATAAACCAACCTCTTATGGATCTGAGGATATACCAACACCTAGAGAGTCCTGTTTCATTTGAAACCCCCAAATTATCATCCAGTAAGTTGGGAGGTGTTGTTTCAAACAAAGAGCAGTTGGCCTATTCAATAAGCTCGGAAAGGACAAAGATGTCTGTGAGCTCACTCAAATCCCTCACTCCAAGGCTCAGGGCTGGCCACTTTCCTTGTGAGGGCTCTGATTTCAGTTGAAGCATCATTCCAGAATAAGAATCTAGTGATGCTCGCTGCCCTGTTACTTAGGATTAAGTTTGGAGCCTGATTGTTTTCTTTGCATCTCCTTAAACATTGCAGCATAGAAAGCCCTTGAGTCCCACAAGATTGCCTGAATTGTTAAATAGTCATCTAGAATCTGTCATGATCTTTCATCAAGAAATAAAAATGGGAACCTCTGGTTCCATATAAGCTCTTTTACGGGCCATAATCCAGAAACACATAAATAAATCTCAAGAGACATCAACAAGATATAGAGATTCTTCCAGACCTCGCACTAGGCTGAGTTGTTCTGAGTTACCTCAGAGATGGGCTGGGGAGCCCCACACCCACCCAGACAGAGTCCGTAGCCAATTGCTCTGGACAACCATTATCCAGAAATTAAATCTGTTGAAAAACACAAGTATGCAAGGTTGTTTTTTACTGAAACCTCCAGGCTTTCACCGAATCAGGAATGGAATACCTCCCTACCTCCCATCTCCCTGTACTTCTGGAAGTGGCGGCAGTTATGCACATGCCACCCAATTAAAAAATTCTACTCCAGTTGTTTTACCTTGTTAAAATCTTGGAGTTCCTGAAAACCTCAAACTCTACACCACCCTTAAATTAGGAGTAGCACACCAGATTGAATAGGGTGCAATGTAGAAGGCATCCAATCTTAATTAACAAAATATCAAGACAGAAGGCTTAACCTGTAACAACATCTTGGTAATTTATTATACAAGGGCTTAATGCTCCATGGTGAGATATGAAATCTTCACTTTCTTCTGAGGAAACATTTTTGATCATTCTTTTTAGCAAATTATAACAACCAATATAAAATAAATTATTGAGGGTCTACTCTGAGGGCAGGCTAAAGGAGTGTTGGGAAAACTGGAGACAGTGGTGATTGAAAGGCAATTGTGGTAGGACTGCTGTTGGTGTATTGAATGTAACAAATAATCAAGAACAACTTTGTAAACTACAGTATTTTTTGTAAGGTGTAATAAGAAAGTAAAATTAAAAAAAGAAATAAAAGGTCCTCAGCAATAGCAACTCAAATTCCTTTTTTGAGTATCCCTTACACTTCTCAAGGCAGCAGTCAGATCCTGGTTTTTACTAGTGAGAATGTTCACAGAACAACACCACTCCAGTGTCTCTTTGTTCTCCACCCATCATTAGTGGTATTTCCATTCTCATGTCTTGGTGATACATTTGCTCCATATGGAACATCCTTATTCTGGACTAACTGTTGCATCTGCTATGATTTGAGTTTACACACACACACACACACACACATACATTTTTGGAGATCACTATGTGATTACTAGTGCACTATCTTTGTATTTCTTGGCCTACAGAGTAGTTGCCATTATTTCTGTTCTCAGGTGAATTCTTCAAGGAACGATTAAACTAAAGCCAATATTTTACAGCTTATCCTTGAATAACGCAAGGCTTAGGGAACTGGCCCCCACCAAACTGCAATAAATAATCAGTCCAACTTCCATCTCTTCACGAAACTTAAATGTTACTGCCTGTTCTTCAACAGAAGTCTTATTGAAAAAATAGACAGCTCACTAGCACATATTTTGTATGTTACATATACTGCACTTTTTATTAAATTACTGTGAGATAGACCATTACAAATATGTTCATAATTGGATTTTTAGTCATACAGTGTTCCAACACCCATCCCTCCACCAGTGCACATTTCCCACCACCAATGCCCCTAATTTCCCTCCCCACCCTCCTGCCTGCCTCTATGCCAATTTTCTTCTCTCTCTATCTTTCTCTCTCTTTCTTTCTTTTGCACATTGTGGTTTTAGTGCATACTGAAGGGGTTATCATGCATATTCCTTTACCTACTTTCAATACTCAGTTCTAGTCTAACGTTACCATATCTAACTATTGTTGGCAAATTTGCACTTTCTCTATCTTACTTAACCTCTGTCACCCACACACTTGTGGTAGATTCCAATATTGACAAGTCCTCCTGACCCTTGCTTTGCCTGGCCTTGTATATTAGTCTCATACTATTTTTTTAAAATCACACAAATGAATTCAGTCATTCTCTATCTGTATCTTTTCCTGGCTAATTTCACTCAGCATGGTCCTCTCCAGGTCCATCCATTTGTGGGCAAATTTCATGACTTAATTTTTTCCCCCCAACAACCGCTAGTATTCCATTTTGTAGATGTGCCATAGTTTCTTAATCCAGTCATCTGTTCACAAGAACTCAGGTTGGTTCCATATTCTGGCTGTTGTGAATAGTGCTGCAATTAACATAGAACTGCAGATGGTGTTTCTGCTGTGTGGTTTTGTATCCTTAGGGTATGTTCCTAAGAAGTAGTATTGCTGGGTCACATGGGAACTCAATTTCTATTTTTTGGAATGTACATACTGTTTTCCAAAAAGGTTGGACCAGTAAGCATTCCCACCAATAATGAATGAGACTACTTTCCCCACCTCACATGCACCAGCACTGGTTGCTCTTGTTCTTTTGGATGTGTGCCAGTCTCTGTGGTGTGAGATGATACCTTATTGATGTTTAGATTTGAATGTCTCTGATGGTTAGTGATGAAAAGCATTTTTTTTCATATGCCTTTGGCCATATGAATTTCTTCTTTGAGGAAGTTTCTGTTCATTTCTTTTCCCCATTTTATTATGGAGTTGCATGTTTTCTCTTGTAAAGTTCTACCAGTGCCTTATGCATCTTGGATAATACCCTTATCAGATGGGTATTGGGTAAATATTATTCCCCAATCTGTGTGCTGTCTTTGAATCTTGGTCATCTTTTCTTTTTTTGTGCAGAAGCTTCTTAGCTTCATGTAGACCCATTTGTTTATCACACTTGCTTGGTCAGTAGTGTTTCGTCTTTTAATATGTCTTTAACTTCACTTTCATGGAGGATTTTGCCTACCTGTTTTTGTACCTTTTATATTCAGATATGGTGTATCACTGTATCACTGCCTTCCCGTTCATCGTCGATTTACTCAAGCAGGCACCAGTAACATTTCCATATGACCTGTCTCTTGCAAGTAGAGCCCAAGGGCACCTGCTTGCTCCAGGAACATAAAGAGCTTCAAACCATTCCATCAGGTCATGGGAATGAGGTCTATAATTGTTACTGGTAGTTGGCATATCAAATACAACACGGGTAGCTTGCCAGGCTCTGCCGTGTGGGTAGCATACTCTTGTCTCAAAATCCAGCATTTATTGATGAACCGCCGAACCGGGCTGTGATAGGCTGGTCTGCTGGGTGGAGTTCTGATGAGGGGGAAGTCCGATGTGGAAAATGGAGGTCCTCATGGAGTGGGGGGTCATCTGGCTTGTTGTGAGGCTCTGCTGGGGTGGCAGGCCAGTGCTAGAACCTGCCATCCCTCCCGGGCACCTCATGAGCGGCTGGGCACAGTGAGAGCCAGTAGCAGCTCTGCCCCATGACAGATATGGTGTTGAGAACTTTAATTCATTTTTAACTGACTTTTGTGCACGGTGTTAAAAGGAGGTTTGAGTTCAGTTTTACATGTAGTTGCCCAGTTTTCCCAGCACCACTTGTTAAAGAGGCTTTCCTTGCTCCACTTCATATATTTTTTGCTCTTTGATTGAAGATTAAATGATCATATGTTAGAGGATGTGTGTCAAGACATTCAACTCTATTCCATAGGTCACAAATCTGCTTTTATTCCAATCCCATGCTGTTTTAATCACTATTGCTTTGTAGGACAATTTGATGTTGGGTAGGTCTCATCTTATTTTTTCCTGATTGCTTTAGCTATTCATGGGGGTTTATTGTTCCATACAAATTTCAAGACTGTTTGATCCATTTCTTTGAAAAAGTGTCATCGATATCCTTAAAGGAACTGCATTAAATCTGTATAAAGCTTTGGGGAGTATTGCCATTTTGACAATGTTAATTCTCCCAATCCATGAGCTGGGGATGTCTCCATTTCCTCGTGTCCTCTTTTATTTCTTGAAGCAGTGTCTTGTAGTTCTCTTTGTATAGGTCCTTTACATCCTTAATTAAGCTGATTTTGAGATACTTGATTTTCTGAGGCACAGTTGTAGCGTAATTTTGTTAAAATATTACTTTCTTCTCTTTTTCATTATTTGTGTATCGGAAAACATGTATTCTTGGGTATTGATTTTGCAACCTGCCACTCCACTATACAGATTTATTGTTTCTAGGAGTTTTTTGGTAGAGACTTTAGGATCTCCAAATATAGTATCATGTCATCTGCAAGTAGTGATTGCTTGAATTCTTCCTTTCCTATCTGGATGCCCTTAATAACTTTTTTCTTCCCTAATTGCTATTGAAAGTACTTCCAGTATTATATTGAATACAAATGGCGAGAGGGGGCAACCTTGTCTTGTCCCCGAACTTAGAGAAAGACTTAGTTTTTCACCATTGAGAATAATGCTTGCTGTTGGGCTTATGGTAGATGACTTTCTCTGTATTGAAGTAAATTTATTTGATTTCCATTTTTGTGGAGGGTAATTATCACGAACTGGTTTTGTATCTTGCCAAATTTTTTCTGCATCTATTGATATGATTATTCATTTTTCTTTTATGGATATGATGTATTATGTTGACTGATTTGCAAATGTTAAACCATCCTTGCATCCCCAGGATGAATACTACTTGGTCATGATGTATAATCATTTTTATGAGCCTTTGATTCTTTTTGCTAGGTTTTTGGTGAAGATCTTTTGCATCCGTGGTGTTCAGGGATGTTGATCTGTAATTTTATTTTTTTTGTGACGCATCTGTCTGCTTTGGATATCAGGCGATATGTACCTTTTAGAACTGTTTGTAGTGTTTCTGTTTCTTCAATTTCCTGAAAAAGCTTGAAAAGGACTGGCAATCTTTCTCCTTAAAGGTTTGGAAGAATTCACAAGTGAATCCATCTTGAACTGGGCTTTTGTTTTGGGTAAGATTTTTATTACTGTTTTAATTTCTTCAATAGTGATTGGCTTGTTCAGTTATTCCAAGTCTTCTTGGTTCAGCCTTGGAAGGTTATAGGAATCTAGAAATGCATCCATTTCTTCTAGGTTCTCTTGTTTTGTGGCATACAGACTCTCATAGTAATCTCTGATGATCTTTTGAATTTTTATGGTTTCAGCTGTGATTACCCCCTTTCAATTCTTATTCAGTTTATTAGGTTCTCTCTCTCTCTCTCTCTCCTTTGTGAGTCTTGTTTGTAGTCTGTTAATCTTTATTTTTTTCAAAGAACCAGCTTTTGTTACACAATCTATTCCTGTGGTAAAGAAAGCTAGAGAAGAAAATTATTAAGAAAATCATGGAAAAAAAACCAGTCCCTGGAGGCATGGCGGGTGGGAGAATACCTTTTGCTGAGCATCTCTAGAGTTCTACTTGACAGTGAAGAAGAAAGAGTGCCCCAGAAGAATCCACCCACGACCACCATAACACTATGGGGAAACAATGCAAATTCTTAGCTTGAACAGAGGATGAAAATAAACCCTGAAGACTCAAAAAAGAATACAGACAGACATAATCTCTCTGGCAAAGAATTCAGAGAAGAAACTGTGAGGATGTTTAATGAGCTCAATGACAAAATGCTGGTTGTTCAGCAGTGAGCCATTTAGTTTCTAGGTGCTTGGTATGATTCTCCGTTTTGTGTGTGATTAACTTCTATTTTCAGTGCATCATGGTCTAAAAAATATAGTTGACAAAATTTTTTATCTTCTTGATTTTATGGAGGTATATTTTGTGGCTCAGCATGTGATCTATCTTGGAGTATGTTTCATGTGTGCTGGGGAAAATGTGCATTTGGTTTTTTGGGGATGAAATGCCCTATATTTCTACTGGCCCTTTTTCTTCCATCTCTTCCTTTAGGGCCAATATTTCCTTGGTTAGTATCAGTCTTGTCGATCCATTAAGAGTTGATAGAGTAGTGATAAACATTACTTCAAGATAGAAGAGGAGCTGAGGAAATGCACACATTCCCTGCTCATGGATTGGGAGATTTAACATTAGCAAAATGAGAATACACCCTAGAGCTTTATACAAATTCAATGTATTCTCTATAAGGATACCCATGACATATTCTTCAGAGAAATTGACCCAAACTCCTGAAATTTGTATGGAAAAATAAACTCCATGGATAGCTAAAGCAATCCTTGGGGAAAAGAAGATGGAGGTAACACTTCCCCAATTTCAAACTCTACTACAATGCAGTTGTAATTAAAACAGCATAGTATTGGTATAGAAACAGACCTGTATACCTATGTAATAGAACTGAATATCCTGAAACACAACTCAAATATAAAATCACTTATTCTACTATAAAGGAGCAAAAAAAATATTAAGTAGAGCAAAGAAAGCATCTTCAACAAATGGTGCTGGGAAAACTGAAGAGCTACATGTAAAAAAAATGAACTTAGACCTCTTTCAAACACCAGGCACAAAAGTCAGATCAAAATGGTTTAAAGATCTCAACAACATCTTTAAACCATGAATCTATAAGGTATATCATGAAAACATAGGAAAAATGCTCTACGACGTCGAAGCTAAAGGCATCTGCGAAGACGAATATCACTGACAAAACAAATGAAAGCTAAGATAAACAAATGGGATTTTCACTTCAGTTCACTTGTTTTCCCGTTGTTCATTGATTTGCTCAAATGGGCACCAGTAAGATCTCCATATGTCCTGTTGTGTGCTAGCATAGCCCAAGGGCATCTCCTTGCTCCAGGAACATGAAGAGCCTAAAACTGAAAAGCTTTTGCACCTCAAAAGACATGGTGACTAAGATATACAGAGACAGCCCACACACTGGGAAAGAATATTAACCCAAAGCCCATCTGATAAGGGCAGACTATCCATGATATATCAGGCATTGATAGAGCTTTACAAGAAGAAATCAGTCAACCCCATCAAAAAATTGGGAGAAGAAATGAACAAAAACTTTGACAAAGAAGAAATTTGAATGGCCAAAGGCAAAGAAAAGTGATATTCATCATTAATCATCAGGGGAGATGCAAATCAAAACAACAATGAGGTTACATATCACACCACAGAGACTGGCATGCATCCAAAAGAGCAAGAACAACCGGTGCTGGCATGGATGTGGGGAAAAGGGGATCTAATTCACTGTTGGGGGTCATGACAACTGGTCTCAGCCCTTTAGGAAAACAATATAAACATTCCTCTGAAAATTAGATATTGAGCTTCCATTCAGCCCAGCACTACCACTCCTGGGAATATACCCTGGAGATCCAAAAACAGACAGCAGAAACACTGTTTATTCATCGCAGCTCTATTCAGGATAGCCAGAATCTGGAAACAACCTAAGTGCCCTAGAATTGAAGACTGGCAAAAGAAACTAAGGTACATCTCCACAATGGAATACTATGCAGCTGTCAGAAAAGACAAAGTCATGAAATTTAACTTGCAAATGAATGGACCTGGAGATTATCATGCTGAGTGAAATTAGTCAGAAGAAAAAGGACAGATATAGAATGACCGCATTCATTAATGGAATATAAATATATATCAGTGTACTACTAATTGTGGGAATTGGTAATGTCAGACTAGAACTTACCATTGAATATACACCAAGAGACTTACATGATAAACCCTAAATGTCTGTAGGGCAAGTCACAATGTGTAAGAGAAGAGAGAGATAAGAGACAGAGAGAGAAAGAGAGAGAGAGAGAGAGAGGCAAAGAAAAATTGCCTGCTATAGAGGCAGGCTGTGGGTGGGTGGTAGGGAAGCTGGGGACATTGTTGTTGGAATGGGGCACTGGTGGAGGGACGGGTTCTGGAACATTGTATGACTGAGACCCAAATATCTCATGGTGGTATAATAAAAAATAGCAAAAAGGGAAAATCATGAAAAAATATTTGCAGTCCTGTATTGTGTTAATCAACACCATGTATTGACAGCTGTTTATGTGAAAATTTGCATAACCTTCAATTTCAGTGATGTATTTCAAGGGTCAATGGTACTGTCAGAGTAGAAAATAAATTCGATCATCTTATGATCACAACTCATCTCTTCTCTACCATTCTGCAACACCTCTATGAAATGAAATTTAGCTCCTTAGTAGGTGGGAATGTTGATTGATTTGCATTTTTTGAATTGAAATTCTTATGATCACTTTACATTGATACATTTTTGGTAACCTGCATCACTTTTCACCTAAAATAATCAAGAATTTGAGAGCAGTGATAGTCTTTAATATGCCAACTCCTCATTTTCCCCAACCATAAATGTTAAATTTTATGGTTTGACTCATGGTGTCTGTATTTCTGTTGGGCTCCCTGGGTTGTAGCTTCTGCTGTGAAAGGCGGAAGCTTTCCTCCTTCCTACAGAGAAACAAGGTTTTTAGTAGTTCTTGAGGAATTAAAGCAAGAAAGCTTCAGGAATATAAATGTGACTTCACTTTACGTGTTTCAATTTGGTACAATCAAAAAGTTATCAATGTTAATTTAATCCCAGAGCACACTTATTTTGAAAAATGACAAAAAGTAAAACCATGCAATTTACTAGGATTTAACAGGCTACAGAGTACAAATAATTTCTAGCTACTTCACTTGGGCATATGATTGATGAAGCTCATAAACAGGCGGTAGGTTAGAAGTCAGTCCTACGTGAAATGCCCTTTAGGTTCGGAAGGCAGAAACAACAGACATGGCTACCCCTGAGACTCATCGGAAAACAGAGCACATGATTTGGCGGGTCAGAGCTCTGCTGGGTGATGTCCTAGTCCCAAATTTTAAGAACTTAAGAACTAGTTCCAAATTTTAAGACACAGTCCCAAATTTTAAGAACTTTTCAAGTACACCTCAGGGAAGTCTCATGTTGTTAAAAACTTGAGAGGGACCGGAGTGATAGCACAGCCGGTAGGGCATTTGCCTTGCACGAGGCTAACCTGGGTTCAATCCCGGCATCCCATATGGTCCCCTGTGCACTGCCAGGAGTAATTCCTGATTGAAGAGCCAGGAGTAACCCCTGAGCGTTGCATGATGTGACCCAAAAAGCAAAAATAAATAAATAAAAAATAAAATAAAAACTTGAGAAATCTCTCAAAAAGGACTGACCCAGTCCCTGCCAATGCCTGACCCAGATCCCCCCAACCATTTCCTATGTTCATTATTGCCAGACCTGGCAGCAGTGCAGCCAAGAATATGTCCACTCTCAAATCCTCTTCCTTTCTGCTAGCACCTGTCTGCATGCGAGAGTTTGGTTTCTCCTCCAGCACATGCTGCCTGTAGGCATGTCCCAGGCATTAGGGGCACTGCAGGAGCAGAGAAAAGGCAGGAAAATAAAAACTGGTGGTGGTCTGAGAAACAGGATCGGCTTCTTAATCCTGGGACATATGGTCATCTTAGCTTGAGCATTACAAAACTTTACTATGATGTTTTTGGAAAAGAGAAAATGTAATTCAGTGTAAACCCCCAACATGCACACCTTTTCATTCTTAATCCTAAACAATTCAGTCAACACATCACTGGACTCTTTTCTGGATGTCCTTAGTACTCAAATGACAGGCTGTTTTTAAAGTTTTGGGAGCTTCAATTTCCCTCGTTTCCCACTTAAATGGCACCATAAAGTTTGTGGCTAGAGGTACTTTTCCCAATTACAGAATGGAATTTTTTCCTTCTCAAAGAAATGCTTCAAGACTGACAATTCAATGTGTTTATTTACTTGTCTATCCATCTACCCACTTATTTATTTATTTGTTGTATAAGGCAATGGCTGATGGTGCTTACTTGGAGCCAGCTGTTTGCAGGATGCTGAGAGCAGGTGGTCTGGGAGGCCTCTGATGAATTGCAAAAGACACTCACCAGCTGCCTACACTGTGTGTAATGAGCAAACCTGCAAAAATCTTTATTTTCAATTGGATTGTACCTTTAAGTAAGCGAGGGAGACAGCCAGTATAACTACAGACCATGACCAACAACCCACATAAACAGTGTGCAAACACAAGTGATTAATGTACCAGTATTTCAAAACATCTAAAGCTAATGAGTCAGATTTACTAGGGTGCACAAAAGAGGGGAGATGGGGTGGGGATGAGAGAACAACTTAATGGGTCTTAATGGCCTTGAGCTGAATCTGAAGAAATCTCCTGCCTTCCGTCCACTGTACCTTGGAGCTGATAAACAAACACCCTGCTGGCTCAGGACAGCCATTTTATTTCTGGCATGAGTGTGTGCGTGTTGTGTATGTATATGTGGCAGGGGACAGGCGGTGTCCAGTTTTAGGACCAAATGAGGGATGCCAACAGGCGACCATGGCACCCTCAGTGATCTCTGATGATATGCAGAGATAATGGTTACAAAGACAGACATTAATAAGGTAAGATAAGAAGGGGGAGGTTTATTAATTTTTTCAAGTAAGTTAGGATGCCCCAGGGCATGGTAAAAGTGTAAAGAATCTGGTGAGCGATGAGGGGGTTGGCTGATTAATGCAAGTCAGCTGTCCTCGGAGGGCCATAGCAATAATGATGAGATTATGGAAGAACCTATTGAAGACAAATGAGATGCATGCAGAATAAAAAACGAAGTGTCCTAGTTAACTCTTTTGGAGTGCAGGGTGGCCTTTCCTCAAGGAAGAACAGAGGTACAAATGTCAGTCCGAGGAGGTGTCAGGAAAGAGGAGGCACTTAATCTGCTCAAGTTCTCGCCCAGACCTTCCAGTACCTAAGAATGCCTGAAAGATCTGGGAAACCCAGAAGGGGACTGTCACAAAACCCAAGGGTCATGGCAGGTTGAGACTCAAAGGTCAGTATTTGAAAGGAAAAAAAATGGGGGGTAGAAAAACAAATTATTCAGGCACTAACAACCTAAGAAGGAAATAGACTTGTAAGAAAATCGTTTTACTCTCAGACTAGGTCCTGGGGCTTCTAAAAGGGCTGGTGGATTATCACTGTATCACTGTCTTCCCTTTCATCATCGATTTGCTCGAGCGGGCCCCAGTAACATCTCCATATGTCCTCTCATGCTAGTAGAGCCCAAGGGCATCTGCTTGCTCCAGGAACATAAAGATCCTCAATCCTTTCTGAAATGAAGTCTATCATTGTTACTGGTATTTGGCATATCAAATACAACACGGGTAGCTTGCCAGGCTCTGCTGTGTAGGTAGCATACTCTTGTAGTCATCTCTAAGTCCAGCATTTATTGATGAACCGCGTGGCCGCGAGCCGGACTGTGATAGGCTGGTCTGCTGGTTGGAGTTCTGACGAGAGAGAAGTCGGATGTGGAAAATGGAGGCCCTCATGGAGTGGGGACGTCATCTGGCTTGTTGCAAGGCTCTGCTGGGGTGGCAGGCCAGGGCTAGAACCCGCCATCCCTCCTGGGAGCCTTGTGAGCAGCTGGGCACAGGGAGAGCAAGTAGCAGCTCTGCCCCATGATTAAGCAGAAAAAAGTTGGTGAGCGAAAAGGGATGTAGTGCTTCAGTGCCCTAGGGCAGAGACGTGCAGTGGGCCATGCACCTGTTCTTTAAGGGAACACCAACATGCAACAGTGGCTTTGGTCTACGGGGAAAGCATCAGAGATAGAACATTTGCTTGTTCTTTTCCTCTCATTTGCAGCTGGCTCCTAGCGTAACTCAAATGGTGTATAAACACATTCCTTATTATTAAGGAGAGTAAAAGGGGTGAGAGAAAGAGCTAAACATTTTGTGGAGCACAAATTGGAGTCACAGTAACTGCTCAATTCCATAAGAAAATTCCAGAAGAACTTTGGCAAAGGCTGATTAAGCAGGATTCAGGGATCTTTCCTGCCTCTACAGCCCATTACCTTTTCTGCATTTACTGCCCTGTCCAGCTCTCTACTTTCGTGAGACTGTTTCCCCCAGAGTGTACCTAGGTCTCCATTCGTTGTTCAGATTGATCCCAGCTGAATTTTGTTTTGCCACAGCTGACAGGTGAGTTTGGAGCTGCTGCAGAAAATAAAACTGGAATCTTTTCCTTCTTTTTTTAAATTGCTCATGAGATTTCTTTCTATATACTCCATTCTCTCTCATTCTATTTGCAATCTTGCTTATGGATTTCTACTCACACTTGGCTCTCAATCTGTATCTCCCACTCATCCATTGTTGGTGGGAATGCCGGCTGGTACAGCCTTTCTGGAAAAACAATATGGACATTCCTCCAAAGACTAGAAATTGAACTCCCATTTGACCCAGCCATACCACTCCTGGGAATCTACTCTGGGAAGCCAAAAATACGCAGCGGAAACACCATCCCTACTTTTATGTTCATAGCAGCATTATTCACCATAGCCAGAATCTGGAAGCAACCAGAGGCCCGAAAATCGATGACTGGATAAAGAAGCTTTGGTACATCTACACAATGGAATACTATGCAGCTATTAGGAAAAAATGAAGTTATAAAATTTGCCTATAAATGGATGGACATGGAGAAGATTATGTTGAGCGAAATTAGCCAGAAGGAGAGAGACAGACACAGAATGACTGCATTTATCTGCATAACATAAATATGTATGTACATATTAAGATACCAATATCCAAGGTCAAGTGAAACATATATCAGGAGCTGTTGTCAAAGGTGGAAATTATCACAAGCGTGTGGGAGTCAGAGGCTAGGTAAGACAGAAATGGAACAGTGTGCTAACAATTGTCGAGGGTACTAATGCCAACCTAGAACTGAGCATTAAATAGAGGCAAAAAGATACACATGACAACCCTTTAATGTATGTTCTGTAATCCATAGTCTGGAAGGAAAAGAGAAAGAGAGAGAAAGCGGAAAGAAATCAAGAACCTGCCATGGAGCAGGGCTGGGGAGGGGAGGGAACCGGGGATGTTGGTGGTGGGAGATGGGCACTGGTGGCGGGATGGGTGCTGGAACACTGTATGACCAAAACCCAAATATGAACTTTTTAATTGTATATCTTTGTAATTGTAAAAATAAAAAAATTAAAAAAAATAGGGGAGAAGAAATGAACAGAAACTTTCAAAAAAGAAGAAATTCAAATGTCCAAAAGGCATGTGAAAAAATGCTCATCATCACTAATCATCAGGGACATGCAAATCAAGACAATAATGAGTTATCATCTCATACCACAGACAAAAAAAAATCTGTATCTCCCAGTCCAGGTGAGAGTGTGCTGGCATATCTCCCACTCAACTCTTGCCTTCCACACCTAAGAGTGGAAGATGGGCAGCAGTGACCTTTTGTCCTTCAAAGTGCAGACTTTATGGAGGAGCTAGGTGACAGGTCATTTAAGGTCAAGAGAGTGGGTTCGATTCCAGGAATAGGCCTTATTAATATGCACCTCTCAAGTTTCTGACGTCAGTTGCCCTCAGAAAAAAGTTTAAGAAATGGTTTGAAAAGTTATGAGAGTGACTGAGAGTTGCCTCTAGTAGTCTCGCTGAATGTCACAGTGCCCCACCTTTCATGTGATGGTCAAATTCTATACATTGATTTACTGAAATGTGAGCAGTTCAGGATAAAAGGCGATCTCTGCTCTCTGCTCCCCAGCTAGTGGAAGCCTGTAAATGAATTTTTCTTTTTTGGGTCACACTTGGTAATGCTCAGGGGTTACTCCTGCATTGCTCTGGGGACTCTATGGGATACCAGGGATTAAACCTGGGTTGGCTGCATGCAAAGCAATGGCCCTCCCCGCTGGACTATGGTCTGGCCCTGCTCAAATTAATTTTGGGTATGGCTTTCTTTGCGAGATTTGCACCAGGTTAGAAGAGGATTACCAGACTCGTGGGCTCAAGTTTGAAAGGAGAAGGAGACAAGGATATAAAATGTGTAGGAAATCTAGGAAGTTCCAAACATTTTTGGAGGGTAGCAAAGCATCTTTTTTAAATGAAAGATAAATGGAGAACACAATATAGAATTCTGGTTAAATGATAATATATTAATTAAAATTCATTATATTACAAATTTATAATCATTACTTAGTAATGTTGGTAAGTTGTAAACATGAAGTTATTCATTATTTTTTTTTGTTTTGGGGTCACATCCAGTGGTGCTTAGTTCTGCACTCAGGGATCACTCCTGGAGGGGATTGGGGAATCATATGTGGTGCCGAGATTGAACTTGGATCAGCTGCATGCAAGACACGCACTTTACCCACTGCACTATCTCTTTGAACCCCAAATAAAGCTATTTGAATAAATACAAATGTTAGAAATTATCTTATAGGTAATAATAGCACCCTAAAATCAGCTTCTGTAATCAGAACATTGGCTCAGCTAGAGTTGCAAATTGATGTTGGTTACCTATGCAAGTTTGAGAGATCTCCTAAATCAAATTGATCTTGATTTTTTCATGAGGAGTAAAATCGAATTTTCTTTTCTTTTTTTTTTTTTGCTTTTTTGGGTCACACCCAGCGATGCTCAGGGGTTATTTCTGGCTCTGCACTCAAGAATTACTCCTGGCGGTACTCGGGGTCATATGGGATGCCAGGGATTGAACCTGGGTAGGCTGCATGCAAGGCAATTGCCCTACCCACTGGACTATTGCTCTGGCCCCTGAATTTTCTTTTTTTAAAAATATGGGTCACTGTGGAAGATTTTTTAATAAGTATGCAAGAAAGTCAACCAAAAGGTACTCAGGTGAGGTGCTAGAGGCATCATACCATGGTTCTGGCACCTTACACAGAGTTAGAGAGCTCGGAGTAACTCCAAAGCCTAGTGAGATGCGGCCCCTCCAAACAAACCAGAAAGCGAAATCAGGAGAGTAAAAGCCATCTGTGACACAGGACACGTGGCCTACTAGTGCACCATTGCCCTATATGGGGGGACCTTGAATAGACACAAGTGCTTGAGTCATGTGCTTAGACATTTTCATTTTCAGACCTGAATTTATAAAATCATCTATGCAGCTTGACAATGTTTCAACTCAATGGTACAGTTACTGGAAATCACATGAGAATTTTTTATTTCCAAATATGCATACAACAATTTACTTGGTTGGCTCAGATTCCCAATGTGCTAGAACTTGTAAGTTTTAAAGCTTATAATTGAAGTAAAAATAGCCCATAATACATATTTAAATGTACAAACTTAGCTTACATGGAGATGAGGCGGTTTGGGGGAGTGGAAGGAGGGAGTACGAGTTAGGTGTCACATATTTGAAAGACACGTTTCAATAATGGGATTAAAATAAAGTGCGCGCAGAAAGAATCCCCAGAGCCTCTCTTAAGAGTAGCATAGGATTTCAATGTCATGAGCCTTGGAAGGGCTATAAAGCAGCCCCTGTCTCTGAGAAGGAAGGCAGGCAGCAGAAACTAGATTAGACGAATCTCCTATCATTGTAGGCTCTGGAATTTTCTGTCACACAGCTGTCTTTGGCAAAAGCAACAATTAGAAAAATAAACAATCTAAAGTCAGTGGGGAAGAAGGTACTGGGGAGAGAAAACCAAAGACAAGAGAGTGAACTGTAATGAGTTATAAGACGCCAGATGAACATGGAAACTAGGGGGAAATGTGAGAGAGAAGAAAAGGGTGCTCAGGTGGAGAGAAGGAAGCAAGGAAGAAAGGACTTTGGTAGGGCCGAGACGGCCAGGCAAAGTGGAACGGCCTTTGTTGAAGCACGTTGGGCACTGTGTGCTACTGCCGCAGCTTCCAGCTTCGTTTTATGGGCCTGGCAAGAGAGTAGGCGCTCAAAGGACTTTGTCTGAAATCTATTGTGGCTCCCCAGGGCTGCCATTGTTTCTCTCTTCCCACTCCCTGTGGTCTCTCATCTTTTCTCGGCTCTCTCCCACTTAGCCCACCAAGGCCTGGCTATCCAAGTAGAACAGACTTTCATTTTCCTCAGGTTCACACTGTGCATACTGACTAACCCGCTTCCTGCTACTCCAGTGGCCCCTCTCCAGCTCCCAGCACCTCCTATCTCTATGGTAACGGAAGATAGCATGATCATCTGGGTTTTGCCTCAGAGAGTTGGTCTGTACAAGCAGGCTTTCCTGGGCTATCATGTCCTTTTGCAGTTAACGGACATGCCTGGGGAGAAGGGCCTCCAGATGTGGGCGCTTGGCACGTCTGCTGAGCTGAAGGGCTCCACAAAAATATGATGTAATTAACAAACCTCAGCAGCGGGAACGAACAATTCAGCACCTCACATTGATTTTTCATGTCTCCTATTTACTTTCAGTTTTTGAACTGTCTGCAGTGACAGGAAATCAAATAATTATAATGGTTTGTGTGAGGGCCAGAAAGCTAGGTCAGCATTTCCTAAAGAAATCCAGAGACTAATCAGTTTATTTTCACTCCATCATCCCTTCAATCCTAAATTAAAGCTTTCCTCTCAAATACTAAGTAATAGCCAATTGTTGGGGAATATTTAAAGAAAAATCAATGTACTATTTTACATTTTTGAGAGTTATTTATTTTTTTTAAAAGAGTAGGCCTAAAGCAATGTTATTTGAATCTGTTTTCTCCTTAAGGCTGAATATGAGATTGGCAAAGAATCTGGGTGCAGAGAGACAGAACAGTTATATTTATCTTTCTTAAGTTCCATAGGCTTGGAAGTTACCTAGTAGAACCAAAGAGAGAATCTTTGTTCAAAGTTATTTCAATCCCTGAAATGAAAGAAAATAAATCTTCCCATGTGAGCGTTCATTTAGTTCAGGCTTGGCTTTCTCAGCCTGTCATTGTGTTTCCAAGTTTGTCAGGTGAAAGAATCTTGGGTTGATTTTTGTTTTGGATTCTACAAAACTGGAAGAAAACAGACAGGCTGCTGGGTTTGTGAGGGAGAAACAGCTCTCTGCAGATTTCTTTTGGTGATATTCTTAGGGGCCACTGGTCCTGCTTTTCCCCTCCAAACTCCCTTTCCTTGGCAATACTTTAAGGGTACATTTTTCTTGGTCTTTGTATTGACTCAAATAATAACTACCCTTCATAAATAATTAGGAAATTAGAGAAAAGTGAAAAATTGCCCTTAATTTTCCCACTCAAGCACAATAGGTTTTATCGTTTTCCAACAATTACTTTGGTCATTTTCAAATGCCAAGTTTTCATGTGATGCTAAGCATCAAGTACAATAACTTTATATTTTGCTTTTTCACTGACTGTATGTCACAAGATTTCCCTGTGTTATTATTAGCTTCAGCAAATACCTTTTTAATTGTTGCCTGATCAGCTGAAACATTTTAGTTCCTCATATTGATTTTCCATGTATCCTATTGCAGGAGAGACACCATATCTTAATTATTTCTGTATCTTGGGACAACAGATAAAATTCATTTTTCACAGTAACAAATCCCATGATAAGCATCATTTATATAAATTGCTTCTATAGATTATTTAGGATAAAATACCCCAAACATACTGGATCAAAATACAATAAATACTTTATGATCTGATACTTCTTATTTCTCTTCAAAATTATTATGACTATATAGCATCACATAAAGTGTTGGAGGACTCATTATTTCAAGGGCTCATTTATCTAACTAGGCAATATTGAAAGCATTTTATGTGAATGATTTGATGATGCTGGAAAGTATCTCAGAAATATACATCTCCACTTTTAAAATTGCTCCTATTTCCATGTGTTTAACAAATAGAAATGACTTCCTTATAATCATTGTTTCTACATATGCAGTAAAGTATGAATTCTTTGCTTGGCTATAATGTTCTATCTCTTCAAACCTCATAAAACCCATTAGTGTCACACCCCCTCTGTTTGGCTATGAATTTTGAAAATGATACAGATTTCTCTTCCGTGTTATGTAGAATTTTGTGGGTATCCCCTTGCTGGGAATAACACCTTTTGAAAATAGGAAAATATCAAGTGGAGAGAAAGTACATTTTCTGTGAAAGGAATAAGAACTCAGAGAGATGGAGTGAGATTCGTAGCACAGAGTCCCAGCAGCAGATGTTTTGGGTGTTGAAAGTCCCACCAGAACAGCTGCAGAAATGTAGAATCACATCTGGGCGGGTGGCGTGGCTGCATCATTACCTACCAACAGCAACACAGCCAGATGCTTCCCATTCATTTTAAGGGCTAAGTTTCAGGTGTGAACCTGTGGACGTCTCTACTTCCCCACCGCCAACTTATCAATTGCCTGGGCAGTTTATGGAAAGGCGGCCTCATGGGCACCTTAAAGACAGATCTTGGTTACAGCAGGTGGAGGCAGAATGCGGCTGCCGTACACCCTGACCCACGGCTCCAGGGCTGTGTGACTGGAGAATGAAGCCATCAAAACTCTTCCACATCACAGCTGCTGAGTGACTTGTTACTAGTGAATGACACTTCTGAGGGCTTATTCTGTTTTATCTCCCCTCTAATTCTCTTTCGCTCTCACCCTCTTTCTCACCCTCTCTCTCACTTTCTCTCGTTCTCTCTCTCTCACACACACAAACACACACAAGTGCATGTGCACACACATTTACTCACTCCACACTCTTCTCTGCTTCCCCTTGTTTCTTTCCCAAGGAACTGAGCAAATAAGTGGATAATCATTATGGTAGCAATGCCTCTTAAGGCTTTTGGATGAATTCTGTCTTTTTTTAAGCAAATTGCTATTTTCTTGTGTCATTATTTTCATGTTATACTGGCACTTACTATGAAAGTCAAGGAAAAGTGTCTGCTGGTGACAGAACTCCAGCCTGCAGAAGTCTGACGCCAGCCCTCCACAGCCTCCCCTGGAATGAGTACTACTTTGCTCCTTGATTGGGTGTAGGACCACAGAAAAGCTTACAGGCTCCAGGGAGGGAGTCTTTCAATATAAACCATCAAGCTCAGGAACAAGAGGCTATTCAGTGTATGAAGCTAAACTTTTAGTGGTCAAGGAACATATTTCTCTTTGGGGAAACTTGTTTTTCTACCCAATAATGGGGAGAAACTGGTGAGAAACTTTTAATGATAACTCATGTATTATATTCAACATCAAGAAGTGATCCCTCCTCCAAACCCAGAAGGTTAAGATTTAGAATTTCTTATTTAATAAAAGTCAACCACGGAACATATTCTTTGAAGTCACTCAAAAAAGTCACTTAACCATCACACTCCAATAGTTAGCTTCCTCACACTTTTTATCAGGACTGTTTTTTATTATGCAAGATATAAAAAAACCTTTCACATGTAGTTTGAAAGTTAGGAAAACTAGGGAGTTGTCTGTTCAGCTTATCTGGAAGTTGAGTTTATCTCTGGTTGTCATTCTGAGACTTGATCCATACTCTCCTACAAAAGGAATCTATAAATATGGCTAAGAGCCACCAAGATTTTCTAGGAGAGGTAACTAAGGGAGAGAATAACCAAACACATGCAAAAGGGGACTTGCATTTTTAAAGCAGTAACATGTCCTTATATTTATTGGAAAGATATTAGGAGCTGGCAATGTTCACAGTTTACAAAGTTTATAATTGTAAAATAATTGAATGCTAATAAAACCATATGGCGTAGGTACCATTATTATCTAATTTTATATCAGAGGAAACAAAGATTCAGGAGAGAAAATCATTTGGACAAAGTTTCCAGTAGATTTTGACTTTGGATTCCATGCAGCTAACCATCATCTTCCATGTGTGTCTTATTATGTGTCTCTTATCTATCTGCCTCTCAGACTGACCTACACTGTGCATGGGAGAGCAGGATAAGACTAACTCCAGAACTCTAGCTTCGGTAGCAAAGATCACCCAGTGATTTTGTGTTGAGCGAAAATGATCCAAAATTGGAAAAAAAATGTTTGTGCATTGTTTCTGTCATTGGGACCTATAATGAGCATCTGCATAGAAACACTTATTCAGTAACAATCGTAAGATAAAGTAGTCTTTACTAAGGTGTGCCGATAGCTGCTGAATGAAATTTAAAGTATATCCTGCATTCAAGACACTTGAACGCAGTGAGATCAGTAGAGGTAGGAGAGATATTAATTCATGTACAAGATGATATACTAAGAGTTATGAAAGTGTATGTGCAACGTGGAATGTTAACAATGACAATGGCTTTTAAACTAGTAAGCAGACTTAATATGTTAGCCAGTAAACTTGTGGAAACAGGACTCAATATCTGTAAACTCTGGAAAGATGCAAAGATTCTAAATATAGACTATCTTTTATGAAGCTCCATGAATTCAGTATGGGAATTCATGCATTATATGTGTGAATTACTCAAACTCTGAGTCACATCCCTGGCCCATAATTTAGCAGCTTCCCAAAAGTGCTGGGGTCAATATCCAGGCTGAAAATTCTGTAATATGGTTTCTGTGATGAGATGAAGCAGAACTTTGTGTTGCAAACCTTCCCCCAATCGATGGGGAACCCAACAGAGCAACCATCTTGCAGAGTGTAACTTACACAAAACCCAAACAAGAGCTCATGGGAATGGTCCATACACTTTAACTCCCTCAGCTCAAGAGATGTTTTGACTTCTCATCATGTTTAATCATCTACTGAGGTCTCTTGCTTTTTGCTAAGGATGTCTCGAGACCTCGCGACCAGCTTAGCTATCTACATAGGTGGACACTTTGGCAACTACTTGAGAATTTAAAACTTCTTGTTGCGAGTTTTTAATTTCTGATCTCTCCCAGAGGAAACTAGTCTCAAGACTGAGTGAGACACCTATGTCATTTGAAGTCTTCAACATGGATTTCAAAGAGTTATCAGACACAGTTGTAGCCAAATAAGGACCAAGTACAATGCAAAAGAAACAAGGTATAGTAGAAGCAGTAAATCTTAGGACTCATTTCTGGTGTTAACATGGGTGTTGCTGTAAACACCTGAAAAACTCCAGGGAGCACCAGATTTCTGAGGTTTGAACTGGATAATATTCTCTGAGTTTCGGTAACATGGAATTAGCTCAGGACTACCTTAGATTCTTTATGGAAAACTCCCCAAGCGTCAGAACATTTTGAATAGTTTTGTTTTGCCTTAATCCCTGAGCTATCTACCCAGCCCCATGTTCTATGCCTTATTTAATGCCAATGTTATTTTCCTCTCAGTTCAAATTTCCATGCATAATCTAAGAAGTAGTTTCTTCGCTCAAGTCCCCCAATGTCTGCCTTTGATTTCCAACAATGTAGCATCCGTACACACTCATGCTGCCTTCCTCATGCTGTTTTGAACTTCAGCGAAACTTTTCCCATTTACTTATTCAAATATATTTTACCTCTCTCCCCATCTAGTCCCCTGCTTTCTCACACATACACATCTACCCATTCCTATATACTCCTTACCTTTATTTTTATATTTTTTAAAGTAACTGATGCGGACATAATGAGAAGACCAGTATCACCTTGTTATAAAATGAAAATCAGCAACACCTGACTTCCTCACTCCCACTCTCTCTATAAATACATTGGTAGTTACTTTTATCTCTTTTTGGTTTTTAGTCATGTACCAAAATATTTATAAATGACTTTCCTTAAAATTTATCTATTTTTAATATCATCTAATTCAATAATATGGTAGTGAACATTTTCTAGCTCTTCGTTCTCCTCCATTTATTTTTAGTACATTAATTAAGTCAATATTCAGGGTTTACTACATTGGGGCAATGCAAATATTATTTACCACTATACTAAAAAGTACTGTATTTAGCTTTAGTTTATTGTGTAACTTTGCCTTCAGAAGTTAATTGCTTCATAGAATTTACCTAGCATTCTATGAATCTAGCATTACTTTTCCTTAAATCTTCTGAAAACCGTCAAATTCTTCTCCTGTACTTTTACACAAATCAGACATATTAAGTAATATGGAATTCTCTCACCTTCCGCTCCTATTCATAAGCTTGTGAATGTTTCCCATCTTCCTGCAGTGTGTGTCTTGTGCTTTCTAGGATCAGTGTGTTCATTTCTTAGGCTCCTGTCCCACACTTAGATGAGATTCCTCACCTGCTTTGTCTGCCTCACAATACTCTTTATAGTCCATTTTTCTTTCCCTTGATGATTATGGAAGACTATTGGTTAACTCCAGTTAACACTCTAGAGAAGGGTGAGGGGCCAACTATTTGTCTTGATTTCTATAAGCATTTATTTATTATTTAGCTATCCTAATACCATGGCTTAGTGTAGACACAGACCCAAAATTATCTGGTCCTTCAGTACTATAGGAATTGCTATATTCATTTGGCCTGAGTATTACCAGGAAAAGCCATGAAATTCTAAAAATACATGGAGTTTGGCTGCCAGTTCTAGGAAATAAAACAATTGATTATTCCCACCACCCATCTCTCTGCTGGTTCCTATTGAGTCTGGAAATTTTCTGGTGTAAGTTCTGTAAAGAATCCATTCTTGTCTTTCTGTCAGGGACGAGGCAAAGCAAGGCTGCTGTGGAGGAGATGTAGGCATATGAAACATGCAGACTTTCTAGTTGTGTGTATGCTCTGGACTCGTTACTTACCCTGCTGAGGCTCCTGCGGTGTCCATGTACCTAATCTGTCCAGGACCCTGCCGAGGGATCTGTGGGGCGCACCTGCACTTTCTTTTTTTCTTTTCTTTTTTTTTTTCCAACCCAGCACACGGGGGACCCCCGCGGTCTAGGACCACGGCGGTGCGGGGGGGGCGGGGGGGGGGAACCGCCCCCTGCCGGTGGGCTTCGCCCGGCCCCGCACCCGCACTTTCTTAGGTTACAGTTTCCTTCACTCTATTGAAATCATTACCATTTTCGTTGCTTTTTCCAAACAATGTGCTAATAATTCTTTCATTGTTCTTATCCCCCAACTTCTTTCACTTGTGGGATTACCTCTTAAAACGTTTGTCTTTCTCGGTCCTGGAAATGGCTCAGTGGCTAAAAGTGTTTTTCTTGCAGGTATGAGATTGGGAGTTCCGTCTTCCCTGCTGCTGACCTACCCTGAGAGTGGATCTGAGAGCTCTGCTGTATGGCATCCCCAGTGTTGCCAGAGGGTCTGGTCTGAGGGCTCTGCAGTATGGTATGCCCAGAGTTGCCAGAGGGGTGTGGTCAGTCTCCAGAGCACTGCCGCCATGTGTGTGTAAGTGTCACATCCATCTGCAACTCAGGTGTCAGTGCTACTAAAAGTTGTATAAGACAGGAGCAGAACTATTGGTGAAACACATGTAGGGTCACTATGGAGACCCAGGATAGTGCTAGACCACACATGAGCAGTAAATAGAGCAACCCCTAGTGAGCAATGCAGCCAGACATGCAACGCTTACAACTAGCATCAGCCGTGTGTGCTTGTGTCCTTTGACTTCCTGTACTCACAGTGATCAAAGCAAAGAAAAAGGGGAGTTTTCTTCATTATTATTTTATTCAGGGCTTTTCTTTTTTTTTTTTTTTTGTTTGTTTGTTTCTTTTCTATTTTGGGGCCACACCCAGTGTTGCTCAAGGATTGTTCTGGTGGGATTTAGGGGCCCATGGGGTGCTGGGGATTGAATCTGGGTTGGTTCATGCAAGGCAAGTGCCTTACCTGCTGTCTTATCTCTCCAACCCTTTATTCAGGTTTTGACTAGAATAATGGATATAAATGTGTACTCTGCATATTTGAGGAAAATTCCCTTCTAATTTTACCTGAATTACAGAAATCACACATAGCGAACTATAGACAGAGAAAGCACTTTAGATGATATTAAACACATTTTCTTATGGGTCAGAGAGATAGTACAAGGTGTCAGATATTTGGCTTGCACGTGGCTGACCACAGTTTAATCTCTGGCATCACATATCAGGAGTGGCCACTCCTGAGCACAGAGCCAGAAATAGACTCTGAGCACCATCAGATATATCCCAAACTCAAGCCACACCCATTTTTTCTTTATGTCTCAGAGGGTTCCTACAGAAAATAACCTATCTGACTGCTGGATCTCCTGGGTTCTAGAATTCTTTCTGTGCCTGCATTGGATGAGGTAAGATCCAGATAGACCTCAGGAAAAACGTCTTCTCTGAGCAATTGTTGACACGTCTGACCTGTGAACATGAAAGATGGACTTTTTGGGATTTTTTTGTCATGAATTTAGGCCTGGAATGGTAATTCTCTGATGATTCTTACTGCTCTTACTCTAAACTGCTCCAGTCATATTTATTCAAAGAAGAAACAAACAGCAAGAAGCAAACCTGGTGTGTGGTTTCTTAAGTACATCAGATAGGAAAGACTTCACATGTAAGCTCTTTCCTCCTATCTACCTGAGTCAATTTGAGAACACACTGTTGTGAACAGTAATTTTTAACTTCTACACATATCCTGTAAGAATCCTGGACAGGAACAATACTTGATGTCCAGGTGTGATAAATATAAAGTACAATATAAATATTCAGCATGGAGGTGTTGCAGGTGTGGCTGTGGTGCCCGGTTGCATTGGCAGATGGCAGACAGGAGACAGGCTTGTTTACACCTAAGGCTCTGCCCTGTGGGCCCTGGATGGTTTATGGTCTGATATAGAAAAAGACTGGGCCCCCTGGAATGAACACAGAGCCATGGTAGAGCCTGAGAGCTATTCGTGGTGTATTCGATACTCCAAAACAGTAACAATAATGGACCTCATTCCCAACGAATGGAGACATTACTGGTGCCCGCTTTGAGCAAATCATGAACAACGGAAGAGAAGTGATGCAAGTGAAATGATGCAAGTACAATCAAGACAGTACATGCAGAAAACACTGAATGGTAAATGATATCTACTCAAAGACTAGAAATTGAACTCCCATTTGACCCAGCCATATCACTCCTGGAAATCTACTCTGGGAAACCAAAAATACGCAGCGGAAACACCATCCCTACTTTTATGTTCATAGCAGCATTATTCACAATAGCCAGAATCTGGAAGCAACCAGAGTGCCCGAAAATCGATGACTGGATAAAGAAGCTTTGGTACATCTACACAATGGAATACTATGCAGCTGTTAGGAAAAATGAAGTTATAAAATTTGCCTATAAATGGATGGACATGGAGAAGATTATGTTGAGCAAAATTAGCCAGAAGGAGAAAGACAGATACAGAATGACTGCATTTATTTGCATGGCATAAATATATATGTACATATTATGATACCAATATCCAAGGTCAAGTGAAACATATATCAGGAGGTCTTGTCAAAGGTGGAAATTATCACAAACGTGTGGGTGTCAGAGGCTAGGTAAGACAGAAAATAGAACAGTGTGCTAACAATTGTCAAGGGTACTAATGCCAACCTAGAACTGAGCATTAAATAGAGGCAAAAAGATACACATGACAACCCTTTAATGTATGTTCTGTAATCCATAGTCTGGAGGGGAAGGAAGGAAAGAAAGAGAGAGAAACGGAAAGAAATAAAGAACCTGCCATGGAGCAGGGCTGGGGGGAGGGGAGGGAACCGGGGATGTTGGTGGTGGGAGATGGGCACTGGTGGCGGGATGGGTGCTGGAACACTGTATGACCAAAACCCAAATATGAACTTTTTAATTGTATATCTTTGTAATTGTAAAAATAAAAAACTTAAAAAAAAGAAAAAAATTAATTTGACATTTATTTTTAAAATCATGCAAAGATGTAGACAGTATTGTAAACCAATGGTAAATAAATAGATGGTTATTAAAAATAAAATGAAATTATGCTTGGGAAAAAAAACCCAACCTGCATAGACAAAATCCATTTGCTTATGTTTGGTGCCGTAGAAGGCATCCAGTGTTTCCAGCATGCAAAGAATGAACTTTACTAGTGAGTTATATTCCTAGTAATCTTTTTTTTTTAAACCAGGAGAAAAAAATAGCTTTTTGAGTGGCTAAATATCAGAGTTCATTAAGAGATTTATTAGGACTTGATTTGTGACTAGAATATATTTTTCGCTTTTGAGTCTCTGCAATAGTCATTAAAAGTCATTATTATATTATGAAATCTACAATGGGACCAGCAAGGCTTAAAGGCATTTTTATTTCCTTTCCAACAGAATTTAGAAGCATTTGGAAGCTATCTGAAAAAAATGAAGATTCCTTTTGGGGCTAAATTGTGTCCCGCTCCAAATTCACATGCCCTAACCAAAGAATGTAGGTTTATTTGGAAAGGGGTCTTTGGAGAGGAGATTCAGATTAAATGAGGTTAGATGTGTGAGCCTGAATGCAATCTGAGGAAATCTGGATACACAGAAAGAAAACAGACATGTGTACATGTAGCAGAGGTCATGTCAGGATGGAGTGAGGATGGGGCCATGTACAAGCCAAGGAGAGAGGCTTAATAAGGAACCAAAACTACTGGCACCTTGGTCTTGGATGTCTGGCTTTTAGAATTGTGCAGAAATAAATTTTGTTGTTTAAGTCATCCAATGTGTAGTATTTTATTATGACAACTCCTGCAAATGATTATAGTAGTTATATCTATCTTCAAATTTGACTCAAGCTCTGAATGAATCAATGAAGAACATAGAAGCATTAAGAAGAAATTATACAACTTTTGCTAGTCATTGAAAAATTGGTCTTTTATCACAGATTAAGTAAATGGCCACACAGAACTTTTTGCTCCCGATCACTTGGGAGCTGAAGTTTTAGTGGGGTTTGGATTCCAGAATGGAAAACTAGGCACTTAGAGGCTCCAGTAATTCTCTTTAAGGCTATTCCTCAAGTTTGTCAGGTTGAATCTCTGAACATTGCAGAGAGGGATGATGTTGCAGGACTCCTCTAAGAGCCTCTGCATCTGCTCTGGATTGCCTCCTGCAGATCACTTCGTAGATAAGAGGGTAGTCTAAATGTGGTAGTTTATCTGGCCATGTATTCTGTACTAGCTGGTATAAATATTCTCTCATGCTACCACAATCATCGTGGGACTAGCTAGATCTTACCAGCATATTTGCCTGGCCACGTTATGCTGTTTGCCTCCAAGCAAGCAAGCATGGCTCCCTGATAACTCAAAGACAACTAAAATACAAAACTACCATGAAGTAGACGAGACTTGTGAAGGCTTGGAGAAATATTTAACTGGCATTAGTATTAGTCTTTGGTACAGAGACATGCCATCTCAGAAACCCCCTTCTCTACCCTGTAAAGGCATATCCAGGCAGCTCTTGGCTCAAGATATTAGGTGAGGTGCTGGGAGATATTACCTGAGGGCATTTGATCCTTCCTGCCAGGGGAAGTTACATTTAGCTTATAGCTTCTCCCAGCTCTGCTAGGAGGCTTTTAATTAGCTCTGGGTCCTTGTAAACAACCAGATGGTCTCCTGAAGTTGCTACATTCTATAGAGCTATTTTCCTGTTTTCATCTCTAGATAGCCCAGCCCAGATTGGGCTGGGCTAGGAATTTGGGCGGATTTCTAGCTATATAATAAGCTGCAAGATAAAAGAAGCCCTCTCTTTTCCCCCTTTTTTTTTGCCATTTCGGCTTCCCTTGGTGTTTTGCTTCTCCGTCCTCTCCATTCTCTGTTGGGCCTCAACACGTGGTGGCAGCCATCTTGGCCTACACCTGGCTGGGGCCTAGCTGGGAACCCAGAGTCCGAGGTTTTCCCTGCTCTTGGATTGTATATTGGAACCTGTGATAGTAAAGCCCTTTTAAAACTGCATCGGATTCCTGAGTTTTCATCCATTCCGCCAGCTTCAGAGGTAGAAGGGAACTTGCTTCCCCGACACTGTCGGGGACCCTGGGGGGCGTGCCCAACAGGATGATATTCCTAAGCAGAGCTAGGGCAGTGGTGGAGGGTGAGGGCAGCTTTGCCCCTCCAGATGTGGTTGAATAAATATCTTAAAGGAAAAGAAAAGGTGGATTCCTGGTGGCGGGTGTCCTATAGGGAAATAGATTCAGGAGTATGTTCTCCTCTTATACACTAATAAGCACCAAGTAAAAGTACACCTGGGGTGGTTGATGCTGTATAGGGGCAACACCAGATACAGCTTCTCCCCAAGAAGATCTTTAATTGGCAGAACCTCCTGGTGACATCTGAATGATCTTGTTTCTATATTTTATGCTGGAGGAGAGAGGGGAAAGCCTGCAAAGAGAGTCAGGGCATCATGGCAAGTCTGTACTCACCATCAGAGTGTTACCCCCTGTTACCCTAGTACTCATGCTGACTAAGTGCCGAGTTCCAAGTAGCTAAAACAAATCAGAGAAAGAGAGAGGGGTAGAAATATAGGGAGAGAGGGTAAGAAAAGATGGAGACTCAGAAAGAAACAACGGAAGACACACAGAAAACACAGGAAGACAAAAAGACAAAGAGGGGAGACTGAGAACAGGCAGAGAGCAGTAGTCTCAGGAAACATAAGTCACTGGGATCAACCACAGGTCCTAAGAGATGTTCATAGATCTCACTGCAGGTTTACTCTTTCCTCTGCCTCTGATCCTGTTTAAAACTCTGGCATATCCTGGCTTAAGGAAACCAGCGGATGTTTGCACTTGTGATGTGGTTTCTAATGGATTCATCCTAAGAATTCACTGAGGTGGAACATAAAGAATGTGGGAACCAATTTCATATATTTAGGTAAGTAGGTGCTTCTTTGAATTCATGAATGTGAGATAGACATCTCATTTAAGGGGGACAATGAAAAGGAAGTGTTGAAATCTTGGGGGCAATCAGACAAGTCCAGGGCATGGGGGAGGCCAGTGATACTCCTTCCTAAACAAGTCTTTATTGCAAGAATGTTGCCATCTCTGTGCTGCTTGTTAAATACTGTATTTATGCCATGTATTTGTATACAGTGGGATCAAGGGACCAGACTGAATTACTGATGATGGTTGCTTGAAGGAGTGTTTGACTAGGGAGATTTACACAGCGTTCTTAATAATCTTTTTATTTATTTATAGAATGTTATCATTCCAAACGTACAGTGTTGCCCTCCCCGAGGAAAGATGCTTTCTGTTTGCGGACCACCAGCTCTGCATGTTGATTTGAAGAGAGATAAAAGAGCATCTGGCCACCGTAGTGCAGGCGGCACACTCCCTCCCTCTTCATTATGCAGTGAGCTGATGCAATTTTTTGCTCCTTTCCTCTTTATACAAATAAAGAGAAGCGATTTGGGAAATATGTCATGCTGGCATTAAATACCACCAGTATTGCTGGGTTGAAATGTACACGTTCCATTAACAACAATTATATTGTATAATTAAAGGTTTTGGTCCCCAACGTCTGACTCGTAAGCTTTCTCAAATACCGATGGGTTTATTGAAGGCATGTGAAAATAAATATACCTCTCCCAACACCCTCTTTCAATTCCCCGCCCCTTGCCTCACAACCTACCCCCCCCCCAACAAATACTACCTGTACCTGTACCAACCACTTGGTGTGCGATGAATGTGGTGTTCAAATTGCCCTCCAGTGTAACTGTGGCTGAGATGAATATGAAAATAGATAAGTTTCGAACAGATGCCTTCAAGAAGAGAACTCAGCATAGCTCATGCCTTATGGGGCTTCCAGGATCAGGGTCTACACAAAAGAAGCTGGGTGCAGGACAAAGATGAGGAATGACCTCTGCGGAATGGGCTCTCCATATGACTGTTGTCCTGCTACATTTTTTCTGCAGGGTCTTGCAGGGCTTTTTGAATAAGCTTTTGTGGAAATTTCCAGAGGCTTATGCAGTCTTGGCACACACCTGTGTAAATAGACATGGGTAAAGGCCTAATGAAGTTTGAGCCCCTGCACCTGGGAGGGTCTCTTGACCTAGTAGCCTCGGCACATTGTATTGTCCCAGCACCCTGAGCAAGCACTGACCTCTGCCTCATCAGTGCATGCTGGCAGTGGTGACAATTATAGATTTCTAAGGACAATTAACATAGTGACAGGGCTTATAAATGATAAATGATAACAACACTCCCTGCTATCAGTTTTTTCCTTTGGTAACCACTTGGCCATCAATTATGGTTTCCCCAGCCAAATTCTACATTTCTATCTGGGGCTAAGACTAAAGAAACAAACACACTAGACAAGTGAGATTGCTCAATGGGCTGAGCATATGCATTGCATGCAGGAGGCCCAGGTTTAATTTCCTGCACCATATAGTCCTCTGAGTGTTGCCAGGAGCAACCCATGAGAATGAATTTAGCAGTAGTCCCTGAGTATGCTGGTTGTCGCCTCAAACAAAAGTAAACAAGATCCTAGAGCAGACTCACATTTTTATCCAGGAGCAAGATTGTTCTCCCAGTGCCCTAGCGATAGAAGTCAGCTGGGGAAGAGCAACACTGAGAGGGGAAGCCAGAAGCAGGGCAGCTACTTTGGTTAGATACAGGTCGGAATAGATGGGGTTTCTTTTCTGGCTCTCTTTGAGGAAATCTGTAAGCAACAGAAATAATATGAAGGGCAAGAAAACACTATTTTCAGTAAATGCTTTCATAGAATTCTATGAATGCTTTCATAGAATAGTGGGTATGAATGTTCTGAAATCAAAAAAGGCCATCATTGGGCTGGGTGACTTCTCCATTGTTTATTGATGGTGTTATGTGGGGTTGGTTGAGAGCCAGACCCTAGACCCAAAATTAGAGTTACAGATACTAGGCCCTAAATCACCAAACCAAGACTGAAGACAGCTTCTACCCTCTCAGATGTAGAATCTTAAATATGTCAGGTAATCCACCTGATAGATCCAGGTTGTCTCCTAAAGAAAAATAGCTGTGCAATATCCTATATACTCTTTAGCTTAGTGAAACTTTATTGATCCTATTTTTTGTTTTACTTATAAAAATTCTCTATTTTTAACTTCTTTGGAGCTCTTTTATCTATAAATTGAATGCTACCCACTTTGTGCATGGCTAAGTAAAGCCAAGACTATCTTAAAAATGCCCTCAGTTACATTTTGTTTTTTAATGGCCTATATTTGTTTTCTACACAAAGAATGAAAGGCAGGTCTATATGTTTCCAGATCTCTATGATTATGGAGGTGCGATCCTGAGGCATGTTCTACAATGAACACTTGATTCTACTTGATTACCCTTTAGAACCCCTAGGGTAAAATTTATATATATATAAATCTTGAGCCATTTTACTCCATATATATATATATATATATATATATATATATTATATATATATATAAATTGATTTGGAAAGTTTGATATACTTCAAAGATAACTGGAGGCAGACACAAGTTGTAGAGTAAAAATGTTAAGGAGATTTGTACTTATTGTCAATGTGCGCACTCATATTAATGGTGGGTGAATAGGTCAAGAACTATTTTTAGAGACCCTATGATAGAAGTTATGGATTACTTTTCAGCAAAAGCAGCTAGTCCCTTCGTCCAGCTAACTTGAACACTGTGCCTGTTTGGAAACTGGGATTATGGCCTGGAGAAAATTCAATGAATTGAGTGCAGGCAAAGCATGCAAGAAGCCTGGCTTTGATTGTTGGAATTGCATGATGCCCTGAGCACTGCCAGGAGGAAAGCTGAGCTTAGAGACAGGAGTCAGCCCTTTATTCACCACTGAATGTGGCGCCAAAACAACACAAAAGAAATTGGGTTTATAGGATCATTTAAAACCCTTCTTTAGTCCTAGAGGCAAATGTTGATTACTATAAGACAATGGTGGGTAGCATACAAGAAGCCTCTGGGAAATGTCTCTCCAAAGTACAGAAAGAGAAGCATGGAGGAATGCCTTCTTCTTTGCTAGATGTCTTGTCTGTGTACATCATCTGGAGTTACTGTAGCCAATGTTCAAGATATAAAAGAGGCCTTTTTTTTTAATCCACTGAACAGAGGTCAGTGGAAAGAAAGCATCCAGCTCCAGGAAACTGACTACTGCAGACTTGTTTTTATAGAGGGTAACTACATTTTTCTCAAAAATTTAAACCACTTTCACTAACTTTACTGTTATTTTGTTTATTTGCAACTGAAAACCTCTCCATTGCTACAATCACTATTTGGATCTGTGGTTAAAGAATGTTGTCTTTAAAAGTCCAACACAAATAAGGCAATCAGATACAGTGAAGAAGTTTAATAATAGTCTAAGCTCCCAAGTATTTTTAACCTCTTTGCTCTAATTATTGTATCTTTCAAATCTAGAGGAAATGAAGGACTTGAGAAAAAAAATCTAAGAAACTTTTTGTGCTGAGGTATTGAACAAACCTTGGACACTGTGAGAGGGAGAGTTATTCATTTATAATGCTGCACTTAAAAACTTTAGGCATTGAAATTCTTACTGTACCAGGCAGAGAGTAATAACTTTATACATTATACCTTTGATTATGCAAACCAATTACTATAAAGTCTTTCCAATTTGTGCATTTTGAGTTAGATTCTATTTAAGAATTTTCATACACTCATCATTAGGATATGCCATTTGACTTAAAAACAGAATTAATATTGTGAATTTTGGATCAATGATCATAACCTACAATTATCAGTCCACGGGGTTTATGGTAAAAGCTGTAAATGTAGGGGCTGGAGTAGAAAGCACAGCCGGTAGGGCGTTTGCCTCTCATGCAGCTGACCCAGGTTTGATCCCCAGCATCCATATGGTCCCCAAGCACCGCCAAGAGTAATTCCTGAGTGAAGAGCCAGGAGTAACCCCTGAGCATCGCCGGGTGTGACCCAAAAAGCAAAAAAAAAAAAAAAGCTGTAAATGTTGCATTCATTGAGTTCTATGAACTTATACTAATTGCTTATGTGTAAAACTGCTTTTGTGAGGTCTTTTCCCTAACACTAACCTCAATAAGTGGCCACGTTCACATGATGTATTATGTAAGCTATGAGGTTGCAACAGGAGCTGCTAGGCATAGTTTCCAAGTGAGCATCCGGTGACTGGCTTAGTGTCCAATGCCTAATGTTCTGTGCATTCCTAGTTAAAAAGATTCCTTTTTCTGGGGCTAGAGGGATAGCCCAGTGGGTAGGGCGTTTGCCGCATCATGGCCGGCCATGCCAGCCCGGGTTTGATCCCCAGCATCCCATATGGTCCCCAGGCAACATCAGAAGTAATTCCTGAGTGCAGAGCCAGGAGAAACCCTTGAGCATTGCCGGGTGTAACACAAAAAGCAAAAAAAAAAAAAATCTTTTTCTTGAGTTAGCCATTGTGACCCTAGATATTTAGCCAGGAAAATTTTCTCCTCTAGGAATGTTTTGTTTTTATTTTCAGGCCACATCTGGTTTTTCCTGTGGCCAACTCCTGGCTCTGTGCTCATGGATCGCTTGTAGCAGAACTCAGGGGACCTTATGGCAGGCCAGAGATTGAACCTGGATTGGCCATGTGCAAGGCATGTACCCTCCCTATTGTGCTACCTCCAGCTCAGCATATTTTTCCTGGGAAAAGAACACAAATCTTTCACTGATTATGGAGTGCATTAGGGTTGGTAGATGTAGGAGATACAACCAGCACAACTGAAGGAGAGAGATGGGGCAAATGTCTTTTCTAGGCTTGAATCTTTTCTGCTTCCCAAGTTGTTATTATTTTTGGCTGTCCGTAGAGACAACTACTCCACCAATGATAGATGCTTGGAATTACATTATTAAAATGCCATCCTTTAATAAGAGATTTTTGATCCCATTAAAAATGAATGATTAAAAATACTTGTAACCTTTCATCTCTATGTATGGTCATAATTACTTTTCTATTCTCAATAATATGTCAAGCATTTCTTGGGATTACTTAATGTGTCTGAAGAAAATATCAATGATATGTGGCTTTAGAGCAAACTTATAATCTAATTTTGTTCTCCTATAATGAGTTAGACTTATAATGTCTCTCTGAGGTCACTATTTATTTATTTCCTCTTTCAACGAATAAAGCCATATGATCTAAGCATTGGGTTGTGCTGGAAACACGGGTAAAAACAAAGGGTGAAACATGTTTGGTTTTCAAGGGAATTCTCAGTCTGGAAGGGAGGCATACCTGCAGCAAACCATTACTGTTGTGCTCTGAGCAGCTAGCCTTGAGGCCTAGCACCTTTTTGTCATAACGCCCTAAGAATGTGACCAAGATAACAGGAGACTGACAGCCAAGTGGTATGCATCTAGGTGAGGCAGGATGTGCCTGATCTTCTGACCACAGGAAGATGTAAAACAGTGACTGTTATCTGTTGCAATGGCCCAGGACCTCTCAAATGCTACATGACTGTGCTTGTACCCCTCTACCAAAAAAATTGTATGAAAGACTAAAACTGTGCTCAGTAATGGGAACTGCTCTCCAGAACCCCCTGCTGTGTTGGTGCAGCAGAGGCAAGGCAGAAGCTTCTCCCAAGTCTTCCCTCTCTCAGGGTTGAAGTCCGGCAAGATCCAGGTCTCCCTCCTTTGTGTCCGAGGCTGCTGGCCAGGGTCCCCAACATATCACCACTGCGTGTGGCATGTTGATGATGATGTTGACGATGACCATGATGGAGATGAGTATGAGATGATAAACAGGCCTGATATAAGGACCTTGGATCATTGCTCTGGGCTGCTACTTCTGGAGTGTGCACCCCTAATTTCCATATGGGGGAGGACTTCCATGTTCTCCAGGGAATTAATATTTAAGTGATCCCAGAAGCTCTTTAGATTTTGAAGAACATTGCCAAAGGAAGGCTATTTATGTCTTTCCCATAGACTGCTTTATTTTAAGCCTTCATTAACAATAATTAATTTTCCTACTGGGATGAAGAAATAACTTTTTACCACTATAAACTTTTTAGCTTACAATGAGTTGGCTTTCACCTGCATTTTCTCACACCAGCTCTAAGAACTGTGGATGATGGGGAGCAAGAGCTTAGAAACAGCTATCTCTCTCTCAGGTGAGGCTCTTAGTCACGGGAAGTTAAAAGGACTCTGCTAGGTCACAAAGATAGTTCGTTAACAAATCAAAATATATGATTCTAGGTCTTCCTGCTAGCCTGGACCCCCACCCCACTTTTTTCTGTATGTGTACATTATAATGAGAGGAACTTTTTCTCTCATTTCTTAGATGAGTTTATAATTATATTGACTGGTCATTGCCTGCTTTTGAGACTTTTGTCTCGGCCTTTTGAATCCTGAAATGTCTCAGTATGTCCATTTCTTGTGTATTTCTAATTATTCGCCTGTCTCCAAAGAGCCCTCCTTCCTCTGCCTGCCAGGTAAAAGATGGACCTCTTTTAAGGTTTCCTGAGGTACCAGCATGGTTTTACTCTCTCTCCACCCCTTTCTGGGCAGGTACACACATTTACATGGCATCAGTACCACATAGGGCAGCAATTCTCTTTTTGAAGTAAACTAGTCTTACTAAATAATTATGGGGGAGAAAAGATAGGGGACGGAAGTGTGTTCGAGAGAGAACATAGGCTTCCTCAGAGAGAGGAGAGTGTCTCAAAAAGTAAAGAAATTATGGTGCGGTGGACATAAATATGGAGTAAAAGAGAGAGAACAGAATCACACACCTTAATTTGGGATGCTTGCTACAGACCTTATACAGTGCGTGCTTAAGTAATACCTTTTAAATCTTTATTCTCTGATTATCATTTCTCCACTAAGTAGCAGGTTTACATATGCCAAATGCTTCCGCTCATCTCTCCTGAATTCCCTCAGTATTAAGAAATGATAACTGTAACTGAGTGCTGTTCTTCTTTGTCACTGGGAGCTCACTGTTATTCTTCACTCCACGTGGGTCAGAAGAGTGAACAAGTCACCCAAAATAGAAATCTGTGAGACTTTACTCTTCTTCATTCAGTAAATCTAACTGGATCAGCTCCTATTTAATTTTATATATACACATATAATTTATATATATTTAGAGAGAGTTATATATAATATTTTATATTTATATTATTTAGAGAGAGATGTTGTTGTTGTTGTTGTTGGGACCACACCTGGGAGTGCTCAGGTCTTACTATGGCTCTGCAGTCAGGATTACTCCTAGAAGGACTGGGGGGAGTGTTGGAGATGTAACTTAGGTCAGCTGTGTATGAGACAAGCACTCTGCCTGATGTACTAGCTCTCTGCCTTTCCTCCCAGATATCTTTTGGTATCTGTTTCCTCTATCATCATGCTTGCATTGCTCGCTCTGTGTTTTAAAATGAGATTGCCAGAGCGTCTGGTTTCCTCAAGAAAAAGGCAAGTAAGGGGGCGGAGCGATAGTCCAGCGGGTAGGGTGTTTGCCTTGCACCTTGGCCGGCCTATGCCGGCCCGGGTTCGATCCCCGGCATCTCATATGGTCCCCCCGAGTACCGCCAGGAGTAATTCCTGAGCGCAGAGCCAGGAGTAACCCCTGAGCATTGCTGGGTGTGACCCAAAAAGCAAAAAAAAAAAAAAAAAAAAAGGCAAGTAATATATTTACCCCTGCATTCCTCACTAATTCACTTTCGAAAGTATATTTAAACAAATCTTACTATTTACTGAGAAAGATTGGGTTGATCCTGTTGAGAAAATAAAAACTGACCTGGAAACCCTAGTTTCTTCATATGCTATTTTGGTTAATTATATATGTATTTATTACCTGCTATCAAGCATTAGCAGTTTCAGGTTGGGCATTTAGTTGTAATCTAGATAGACAATAAAGATTAAATGATAATTTTTATCCATAATTCCCAAAGTAACCTCTCCCAAAATAGCTATGAAAGATTCTACTGAATTAAGACTTTAATTTTGAAGACTTTGAAGCCAATGAAAAGTTATCTTGTGACAACTCATTGAATTATCAGGCTTTCCAAACAGCAGCTGTAAAAGTTCCAAACTGTGTCAGTGTCTTAACAAAACATATTGCATATCCATGGGAATTCTTTTCATCTTTTAAATTTTAACCTTTACTTTTGTGAAATTTATTATAATTTGAAAGGTCAACTTATTCAATAATAATTTTATGAATGTTTTAAGTATTATAGCTATGAAATAGGCTATTAAAATAATAAAGATAGTAATTTAGAACTATGCTGGAAATAAACAAGCAGTGAAATTTCTGCAAAACAATTTTCGTTAATTATCCAATATCTTGGGTGCATTCAAAATATGACTTGTTTCTCAAATGTTTCAGAAGTATACACTAAATTTTAATCAGAAAGTTGTTCATGGCACAGTTATTTCAAATATTCAATATTCCAACACAGGCCCACCACCAATGTGCCCTTACTGCCACCAAAGACCTCTGTTTCCCACCCATCCTCCATCCCCATGCCTACTCCCTTAGCAGCCACTATTAACCTGTATATTGCTTATTACAACATATATATTGGAATGGCATTGATAAAGTCAAGACCATTTTATTAGGATGTTAAGTATGAATTGGACAATCTGTGCTATTGCTTTCACTTATTGAACTTTTTAAATGTAGTGGGCTTTTACTCAAGCTTTTAACAAAGAGGTTCATGCTAATTTCTTATAAATGTTCAGTACCCAATTCTAAACCCAATACCACAGCAACTACAGACAGCAATTATTTCAAATTTTTGCAACCACTCTATGAACCTGTCCTAAGCGGACACTAAATTATTCATTTTATATAGCTTACAGACATGGGACAGAGCTGCTACTTGCTCTCCCTGTGCCCAGCCACTCACGAGGCAACCGGGAGGGATGGCGGGTTCTAGCCCTAGCCCACCACCCCAGCAGAGCCTCACAACAAGCCACTCAAGTGAGAGAAGGAATCCGTAGTTCCGACCTCCGTCACTATTCCAGAATCAGGGACACTGTCTCGTTTGCCAAGGCATCGAAAATCAGATGGGCTGGATATGTAATGCGATTAGGAGACAACTGCTGGACTAGAGCCATTACCGACTGGATCCTACGGGATGTCAAAAGATCACGTGGCCGCCCACCTACAAGATGGTCAGACTTCCTTGTCAAGACCCTGAAGGAACGGTTTGAGGCTCTTCATATTCCTGAATCAACCAGATGCCATTGGGCTACATTGGCAGGTGATAGGGTCCAATGGAAATGTTATTGGCGCCCGCTCGAGCACATCGATGAATAACGGGATTCAAGTGATCAAGTGATCAAGTGAACCATGTGAGCAAGCAAACAGGATTGGCAGAACATTAGGTGAAGGGCAACCATGTGAGCAAGCTGGCTTCCAAAAAGGATTCAGCACAATCAATCATATCCACAAGGTAACCAAGCTCACTGAGTGTGTAGGGGGTTGAGGATGCCACTCTGTCTCACGTTCATTGATTTAAAGAAAGCCTTTGATTCTGTGGAGACTGAAGCGGTCATTGAAGCCCTAGCCAAACAGGGCGTTCAAAACCAGTACATCAAGATCCTTTGTGAGCTGTATTACAGATTCACCACCAGAATCTCACCATTCTACAAAGAATGATCATTAATGTCAAAAGAGGGGTTCGGCAGGGTGATACCATTTCAACAAAACTCTTCAGTGCCACCCTTGAGAACATCATGCGTCAATTAGAATGGGAAGGAGTGGTAGTGAAGATAGCTGGTTAGCAACTAATCCACCTCTGCTTCGCTGATACATTATTCTAATAACACCAGACATTAGCCAAGCGGCACAAATTCTGGCTGACTTTGACCGAGAATGTGGAAAGATAGGTCTACAGCTGAACTAACTGAATCTCAGCAAAACTATGTTCATGAAAATAAACTAGTTCCAGAGGCCCCATTCACTCTCAATGGAACAAACATCTCTGAATGCAGCACTTTGTACTTCGGTCAAGAAGTCAACATGATGAACGACCTAAAACCTGAGCTGCGTAGGAGGAAGAGAGCGGCATGGAATGCCTTCAAAGGCATCTAAGAAATAGCTAAAAAAGACAAAGAAACTCCAGCTACACACATCTCTTCGACTTCACCATTCTCCCTGCATTAACGTACGCCTCAGAGACCTGGGCCCTAGCAATAGCAGGATGAGAATGCTATTCGGGTCTCCCAAAGAGGAATTGAAAGAGCTATGCTTGGAATATTACGCCTCACTCCAAGTAAAAGAAGGGATCCAGAGCTCCGACCTCCATCGCTGTTCCAAAGTCAGGGACGCTGTCTTGTTTGCCCAGGCATCGAAAATCAGATGGGCTGGACATGTAATGCGATTTGGAGATGACCGCTGAACTAGAGCCGTTACCGACTGGATCCCACGGGATGTCAAAAGATCATGTGCCCCCCCCCACCTACAAGATGATCAGACTTCGTCATGACCCTGAACGAATGGTTTGAGGCTCTTTGTATTCCTGAAGCAACCAGATACCATTGCGCTACACTGGCACATGATAGGGTCAAATGGAAATATTACTGGTGCCTGCTCGAGTAAATCGATGAATAACGGGATGTCAAGTGATCAAGTGATCAAGTGATAGCTTGTTAGAGCTAATTTGCTAAGTATGGTCAAGAAAATATTCTTAGAAGAAATTTCATGAGGATTTTTCAATTTCACAATAAACCCATTGGGCCATTTAGTCCTTTGTATAAGAAATTACTGATATGTTGCTACAGAATAAACATTGCGACTGCATAGATTTGTTATTGGGTGCCTTACACTTACATCTATTAAATGTGCTGTGATACTTGGTGTATCAGTAAACCAACGTTTCAGATGTCGTCCCAAGAATTCGGGAGATCATAACTGAGTTTTGGTCTCTTTTGAGATTCATATATGAGTCTCTAGATCATGGCTGGTGATGAGATTACTTTGGTGCCTGAGACAGCTCATGGGTGCCACCAAGGGACTTCTGGAGAACAGGGAGATAGGGATGGGGCCATCTTCGTTTCTGAGAAAGCCTGGAGAAGTCAGTTGCAGAAACTCACATTCCTGAGTTTTCCAACTGATTCACTCATGGGTGGGGCTCATCCCAGCAGTGGAGTTCAGGTTTCAGCATGGTGGAACTTGTGTTGTGTGGAAGTTCTTCTGCTGCTGGGACTTCGTTGGGATGGGCTGGAACTGGTTGGCACCTCACCCGTCCCCCTCCGAGTTGCCCTTCTCTTCAGTGTGGTGCAGGGAGGACTAAGAGCATCTCTGCCACTTACTGGTTTCTTTTGTTATTTTTATGTCTCGGCATCATGTTGGTGGATGAGATGACTTTGGTGCCTGAGACAACTCATGGGTGCAACCACTGGACCTTCTGGAGAACAGTGAAATTGGGAGAGGGGGCCCAGCTTCTTTTTTTATAGGACAAATTTCTGGTTGTGAGGATTTTACTTCCACTTCAGTGATTCAGAATTTAGTATTCGGTCTATCCGCTCCAAAAAAAAAAACAACTGTGGGTTAGTGAAATATAACTACAGCGACCTTTCTTTCCATCCATTTGTAAGATTCAGGCTATTGTTTACTCTCTCTCGATCATCTATTTTGACAAATAGAACATGGTAGAATTGACCCTAAGTTATGAGAAAGGAAGGGGCCCAGACATCTGTGTTTCTATTTTCACTACTTAGGACACACCCTATTGAAAGCCAGCATCCTTGTCAAATATGTTATCATGAGACTAGGATGATGAGCAGAAGTCCGTGCTAATAGATAGAACAAGGAAGCCAGGCACATGTCTAGAACCTTCTGCAGTTTCTAGCCCACCAGACTACCCTGTTGAATGCTGCTGAGCAACTGACCCAAAGCAGTCCTATATGGAGCAGTACTATCCAACTCATGCCAGTATAAACATGAGACCTATAAATTGTGAGGATATGACTAATTGCTCTTTTTGAACCTCTGTATTTTTTTGAAGATTTAGATAATAAAAAATAGGTTCATACCACCCATTTTCTTCCCTGAAGAAAAGTTTGGTTTGGAAAACAAATTGACTGATACAAAAGAGAATTAGAGCAGAAAAATGCTTTAAAGGAGATCCAGGCCACATTGCACAAACTTTTTTTCCCCCTCATTTGATGTGTTTGTTCTTTCCTCTGGCCAGTCTGAGAAACCATTGACCAGTTTTGTATCCACTTAGAGCACTATCTCCTCCTGTCTTAAGATGCTGTTGTCAATCTAATCACTCTACATTTTACATCAAGTTACAGGCAATTGTGTGCTAAGATCTAATTGTAATAGGTCAATGATTGTACCAGTCACTGAGCTGGGCCCAATATGCAAGCATAAATATGTACATATACAAAATATACAATTGACACATATGTAGAATTGATATATGAAAAATATATTATATACTTATATATCATATGTATGATACTAGTATATATCAATTTTTTGAAAATTATCCACTAATTTAAAGGTATTTGTATATATGCACACAAATATATACAAAAAATATAGTGCCTGCCTTCATAGTGCTTATAGTTTACCAAGGGGGAAAAGTCACACTCAAATAATAATAAGACTATGATGCTTTCTTGGGAACAGAAGAACATCTTTTCTGGTTCTGTGGACGATTTCAAGGGAAGATTGAAATTAAGTCAAGATGTACTGTATTCTATGAAGTGTAGGAAAGTTAGCGGGAGGGAGAGATAGAGAGGGAGAGAAAAGACATACAGAACCCGCCAAGTAGTTGAGGTGTGGGAGGGGGAGGGAGGTGGGGACATTGGTGATGGGAGATGGGTTTGGGTGGAGGGATGGGTGTTGGAACACTGTAGAACCAAAACTCTACATGAGCATCTTGCAATTGTATGTCTAAAAGTGGTGTAATAAAATTTGAAAAAAAGAATGGGAGAGTGAGGAGGATCTTGGCAGGAGGAAGCATCAATCAAAGTCATTCTAGGCAGAGAGGGAAGCATGAAAGCAAGTTTGTGCAGAGTCGGGGAATCTCCAAAATGTTCATGTAGACAGATAGTAGTCAGTAAGCATTACGACAGAGAATACTGGATTTCGAGTTGGGGTCTGACAGCTATTTTATGGACACTCCATAGAAAAAGAGTTACCAATTGCTTCTTTAAAAAAAAATTCAGGATAGCTCAAATCTGAAAACAACACAGTGTCCAAAACAGATGACTGGATAAAGAAACTATAGTCAATGAACTCAGCACTAAGAAAATATAAAAATCATGCTATTTATAGCTTCTTGGATGGATCTTCAGAGTCTCATACTATGTGCAGTTAGCCAGAAGAAGAAGGACAGACACAGAATGATTTCTCTCATATGTGGAATATATAGAAAGATGGAAGGGAGGCATCAAAGAAACAGAAACTAAGAACTGGTTTTCAACAGGAAACTCACCCAAAGAGAGAATGGAAGGGTGGAGGAGGGGCACTGGGATAGTGGTGGAGGGAGGTGGGGACTCTGGAGGGGCCGAGGTGCTGGAATTCATTTTTTACAAGCTAAATACTATGAAATTTTATTTTTTTTAAAATATTTTATAACTAAGTGGGACTAGAACCACTAGCCTTCAAATGAGCAAGCTAATGCTCAAACGGATCGCACCACATGAACCAACCCGTCACTCCACCTTTCAGCTTATTTGGTTACTTGAAACAGTGCTAAAAATTAGACTAGCAAGGACAATCACCTTATTACCTTTTTTTTATTTTAACTTGGTTTCATGCAGTCAGTCATTCTCCACATCAAGACTCCATAGTTCCTCAGAGCTCCATCCAAGAGAAAACCTGATCTTTTTTTTTTTTTTTTTGGGTCACACCCGGCAATGCTCAGGGGTTACTCCTGGCTCTGCACTCAGGAATTACTCCTGGCACTGCTCAGGGGACCATATGGGATGCCGGGAATAGAACCCTGGCCGGCATGGGCCGGCCGCATGCAAGGCAAACGCCCTACTTGCTGGACTATCGCTCAGGCCCCCGAGAAAACCTGATCTTTACCCTTTAAGTTTCATCAGTAAATGCTCAGTTTGAGAGCCTTCTACTGAGACTATACCACCTACACGGCAGAGCCTGGCAAGCTACCCGTGTTTTATTTACTTGTTATGCCAAAACTAGTAACATGTATGGACCTCAGTTCCATGACCTGAAGAATGGTTTGGGGCTCCTCCTGTCCCTGGAGCAAGCAGATGCCCTTGGGTTACACTTGCTTGTGACAGCACTAATGGAGATGTTACTAGTGCCCACTCGAGCAAATCGATGAACAGTGGGAAGACAGTGACACAATGAAAAAATATTTTATTATAACCACCGTGAGATAAACAATTACAAAAAATGTTCAACTTTCAGCCATACAGTGTTCCAGCACCCATCCTTCCACCAGTGCCCATTTCCCACCACCAATGTCCCTGATTCCCCCCCCCTCCCCTAGCCTGCCTCTATGGCTGGTTTTTATCTTCTTTTCTTTCTCTTTTTCTCTCATCCTTCTCTTACATATTGTGGATTGTAATGCATAGACTTAGAGGTTATCATGTGTATCTTTTTGCCTGTATTTAATGCTCAGTTCTAGGTTATTAATAGCACTTTGGATAACTATTAGCACGCTGTCTTACATTCTCTGTCTTACCTTCTCTGTCTTACCTAACCTCTGACTCCCACACGTTTCTGGTAGATTCCACCTTTGACAAGACCTCCTCATCCACGTTTCACCTGACCTTGGATATTGGTATCATAATATATATATATATATATATATATATATATATATATATATATATATATATATGTGTGTGTGTGTATGTGTGTGTGTGTTTATGTCATGCAAATAAATGCAGTCATTCTATATCTGCCTCTCTCTTTCTGGCTAATTTCACTCAACATGATCCTCTCCATGTCCACCCATTTATAGGCAAACTTCATAGCTTCATTTTTTCCTAACAGCTGCATAGTATTCCATTGTGTAGATGTACCACAGTTTCTTTATCCAGTCATCCATACTCGACACTCTGGTTGTTTCCAGATTCTGGCTATTGTGAATAATGCTGCTATGAACATAAAAGTAGGGATGGCGTTTCCACTGCATATTTTTGGCTTCCCAGGGTATATTCCCAGGAGTGGTATGGCTGGGTCAAATGGGGAGTTTAATTTCTAGTCTTTGGAGGAATGTCCATATTCCTCCAAAAAGGCTGCACCAGTCGACATTCCCACTATCAATGGATGAGAGTTCCCCTTTCCCCCGCATCCATGCCAGGTGCTAGAATTCTTATGTGTGAAACCATACCTATAACAGTTTTATAAACCACATTTGCTTAAAATAAAATGATACAGAGAATTTTAATCCTTATCATTTAAAATCAGGGGAAATTGATTCACATATTTTTTGCCCCCTTCTTCCACCCAACTCTCGGGTTACACCTAGCAATGCTTGATCCAATTTGTTGGTTTGGTGCTCGGGCACATGATGCTTGGTAGCCATGAAGAGCCAGGAATTGACCTCAGGGTCGCAAACATGTTCTATCTCTTGAGTTGCCTGTCCCTCTTTTATTATTTTAAGAAAAATGACTGGATGTGACTTAATGGTGGGACAGGTGTGAGACCATGAATTTGGTCTCTTTTACCACACTACATGCTGAGTGTGATCGCAGAGACACTGATATCTTGAGCACACTACAATCAAAGATGTTATTGCAACAATGTGTGCAATCCCAATTCATTATAATTGCAATAGAGGGAAAAGAATAGTGTTGGGGTATAAACAACACGCACCCTACACAGCACAGATTAAGAAATAAATCAAGTTCCTATCTAACAAATAGAAATTAAAGGAAAAACTGACTCAGTGCATGAGTTTAACTCTTAGAATGATATATGTGCTTCTAAAAAAAATCAAGACATGGATCAGGAGGTCTTGTCAAAGGTGGAAATTATCACAAACTTGTGGGAGTCAGAGGTTAGGTAAGACAGAGAAGGGAAACAGTGTGCTAGTAATTGTTGAAAATGATAATACTGACCTAGAACTGAGCTTTAAATACAGGCAAAAAAGACTCACATAACCTCTAAATGTATGTATTGTAATCCACAATGTGTAAGGGAAGGAAGAGAGAAAGAGAGAGAGAAAGAGAAAGAGAAAGAGAAAGAAAGAAAAAAGAGAACGAGAAAGAGAAAGAGATAAAGAACCTGCCAGAGAGACAGGCTAGGGAGAGGGGGAAGGGAATCGGGGACATGAGTGGTGGGAAATGGGCACTGGTGGAGGGATGGGTGCTGGAACACTGTATGGCCGAAACCTAAATATGAACATTTTATGAACATCTTTGTAATTGTATATCTCATGGTGGTATAATAAAATATTTTTAAAAAGAGAGAGAAAATAATATTTGACAATGGCAACTATTCACTAAGTTGTCAGAGAGAATGCTTTCTTCTTTTTAAATGAGTACGTTCAGTTTTTAATGGAGAAAAAATTCAGGATAGGAAAAAATGTAACTTGTGGAGGGAAGGGACACAATTTTCTCCTCTCTGATATTAGAGTAGGAGCAGATCCCAAAGCACTAGGAAGGGTCTTTGTTGACGATGAAAGCAGCCCGTTTCTCTCAACCTGGGTTGTGTGCCAGGGATAATTACACATCCTCTTCATAACAAATTAAGCTTTGCATCTTGGCAAGTGTCCCCTTTGCCCGAGTTTATCGTAAAAATAATTCTCTGTGGTCTTAGTAAGCTGCATTATTTAATTTTTTGCACTATGAATATTGACAAACAGTTCATTCACTAGTGTCATTCTGTGGGAGAACGCTAAGAATCAGAAAATGAGGTAGCAACTCTGGGGTTTGTTGCAGTTCTGCTAAATTCTGCTTCCCAGGAATAAACCAGACTATAGAGTATTCCGCTTCCTCTGGAGGCAAAGTCTTCTGAAGAGGAGAAAGAGGGGCCTGACCTTAAGTACAGCCCTGAAGATTTTTCCCTGTCATGGATTCAGAATGTAAGCCTGTAATGTAATTCTTTTTCTTTAGGTATTTACTTTCAGATGTCTGTAATAAAATTAGGCCACCAACATAGCTACAAAATGTTTTAGTGGCTTCACTATTTTAATGCAATGAAGTAGTTCATTTAAACATAGGAATGATCTCTGTCTTGACTGCCTATGCACAGCTGATTTAAACATTTTGAATCTGACATTATTTTTCAAGATAATTTGTTAAAAACTTTTATTTTCCCTAGCACTTATCTAAAGAGGTTTTCTTCTTCTTCACAAAGAAATTTTGACAATTTGTAGTTGCTTAAAAATTACCATTTTATCCAAATACAATATTTATCCAAATATCAAATTTACACTCTGTGGGCTGTCTTT